>PVKM010014553.1:0-28886 GCA_004027735.1 Carollia perspicillata
TTTTTTTTTTTTGGAATAGCCACATTTCAAGTGCTCCGTAGCCACATGTGGTTGGTGATGCCATAGGAGACAGCACAGACACAGTGTGTCCATAACCAGAGCAAGGCCTGTTGGGCACCCTGGCCGTAGTCTGGAAGGACCGTCTTTCATGGAAACCCACATTTGCAGTGAGAGCGGGCTCTTGTTGTAACAAGCCCTCAACTCATTTTAGCCAGAATTGCATTTTGGACTGCTCCATCCCGGGGAGCCTTTCGGTCTGTGAGGGTGTTTTGCTGAACGTTTTACCTTTCCTGCGGCATCTGTTTGCTACAGAAAGTGCCATGAGACTGTCTCTCTACATAACCAAGGGTAGCGCCTCTAAAATTAAACCAGGGCTGCTGAGCTGTCTGTTTCCATTTGGTCTCTTCATGCCCAAACCCTGGGAGCTGAAGCTCGTTTGTACAGTGTCCCTCTGTTGGTACTGCCTGAAGCCTGACAAAAAGCCTGGGAGAGGTGGCGAGAGAATTTTCACTTCCTCTTCTTCCAAGTCCCAGCATGGCTCAAAAGAGTGTTTCATAAGAGGGTAATAATTCAGGAGAGTAACCTCTGAGGAATTATCCCCTAAGGAGTTAGTCTCCAAAGCAAATTTTCCAACAGACATAGTACAGCACAAATTTAGTAATTAAGCCCTTGAGCAACAGGGAATAATTTTCAGTTGATATTATCTATTATTACCAATATTAGTTGCTCAGAAACTATCATAATTAGAGCAGATGAAAAGCTGTGGAATAAAGACAATTTTTAAAAGATATAATTTAAATCTAACTGAGCCCGAGATTGTTTTGCATGGTAGAGGGAATGAGATAAGGAGTTTGCACCCCGTGAGTATTATTGCTGAGGATGAGGGCTGGGGTGCATGGGTGCTGAGACTGGCCCTTGGGCAGCCTGTGCCCGATGGCCTTGCTTCTGATGGGGGGCTTGCTTGTTTTCTTACTACCCCGCTCTCTTCGGCCTGCCTTTCTCTCCTGCTTTTGTCTTCCCCGGATGAGGGGGCTCAGTGTTTCTCGAGGGAGGTGCTGTTAGCATTTTGATAGAATGGTTCATTTGGTAGATCGATCAATCATCGTGTGGAACTTTCCTGTCCATTATAGGATGTCTAGCATCCCCGGTCAGTAAATGCTCATATTTCTCTAACCAAGTCATAAGTCAACTGATATGTCCCCCCGTACTTCCAAATATGTGCAATTAAGAATCACTGTCTTCCAGAAGAATGGGTGGTGGCTTTTGGGGGGAAGGAGGAGGAGTTAGAATTGGGGAAGATGTAGGTGTTTTGAAGGACTGGCTCATTAATTTCTCATATGACCTGACCTTTTCCAAAGTTGGACCTGCTTTGGGAGCCAATTTTATTCTATAGGGATCAGAAGAATGAGTTTTTACCAATGCAAACCCTGGCTCCTAAGGCTTGAAATCAACCCAGAAGCCACAGGGGAATCCGCCACTGACTCAGAGGGTGGAAAGACTACTCAGGCTCCCATAGGACACTGGGTTTTCTTGACTCACTGTGGCTAAACTTGCATCTGCTCCAAAGTAAATTATGGTCCACACGTGTCAGTGATCTACTGAGAGAAAAATGCAACAGGGCAATTAAACACAATCCAAGGGAGATAGGCTTTGCCAGTCATTTCCTTTCTTTCTCTGTGATTGCAGATGTTGCCAGAGTAGCCCCTAAATTTGTGAGGTTATGTGTAGTCTATCGGATGGGAGATCTGAGGCTAGATTGTAGTTAGTGAAGAGAAGGGGAACACCTTCAGACATCTTGTTCTGGGGTCCACATAGACACCTTTGATCAGAAGAACAGAAACACATTCAAGTTACCTTAAGAAAGGATACCTGAGAAAATAAAGAAAGCACTATGTCAATCATGGCAAGTTGGAAAGAATGCCAGGGGCATTGTAGGAGCTGTAGGCTGGCCAGGCCTCATGGAGATGGGACGAACTCAGGACGGGAAGATTGTTCCTGATCTGTTGCCACTCTAGGATGTGTCTGCACTAGCAGTCGTTGGTCAACCCATGTTCTACTTCTCGGTCATTCACCTGGCTCAGCACTTCTCCTTTGACTTCTCTCCTCATGCCATGCTCCCTACCTCCACTCTTTGTCCCTACGGCCTAACTGATGATCTGTGTATGGACCAAGAAGAAGAGGAATGCAATAGTTCGATACTAAGTATCATGGATCTCAGGCGATGCATTTATACCAGGCGATCTCAGGGGCGCTGATGCCTTCTTTTGGTCCAAGTGGCCAAACCCCAGGGCTGCTTGCTTTCATAAGGACTGTGGTCCTGGTAGTTTCTCTAGAAGGGAGCAATGAGGGCGGGGGTTAGACTGGTAGAACATGAGGCCTTTCCAGTGAAAGGATGCTGAATTCTTAACTGCCAGGATCAATAGAAACAGTATTTGTGGGTTATGTGTATCAGAAAGAATTGGAAGATTATTTGCAAAGCCTCCACGTTCGGTAGCAATTGTGAAAAAGCCTGAATCCATTCTTTTGAGAAGCCTGGCTGCATCCCATGCAGAATGGAAGGGAAATTGCTGGGCTAGATGATTGGGAAATGAGGAGTTGCATTTTTTGTATGGATATCTTATAGTTTGCGTCCGCCAAATGCGATGCTCTCAGCCACTTGTGTATCCCACAGGAATAATGGCTCTGTGGCTGTCTAATGCTGAAAGACATTTTGACATTTCTGACAAGTGTTATTCAACAGCTGGGTTTACAAGAGTCCAATTCTGGCAGAGGAAAGAAAATAATGGGGTTTATTACTGTGGAAATAAATTCCACGTAGCTGTTGTCATTTAGGGGATTACAGCCTTACAAAATAGACTTAGAGATGTTTTGTGTTATAATGTGTTTTGTGCATTTACCCCTGATCTTGGAGAGTTAGTTTCATTTGAACCAATGATTGAGCGTGACTTTACAAGGAAATGCATTCTCATGCTGCAGAAGGCTACATCCTTACTTACAATTCTGTGATAGAGTACGAAGGATGGTCCTGGCCCCGTGCACCCCTGCAGCTGTGAATGGTGTGTGGCGGCACAAACAGCCCATCTGGTCGCTGAGTTCATCTGAGGCTCTCCTACTCCTCAAGTAGCTGGAGCATGATGGTGCCACATACAGAGAACCAGTATTTGCTTAGAGACATGCAGCTTTTGTTGAAAGAGGCAGAAGAGGAGTTCAGCAGGGCTTCTTGCAACTGCTGGTTTAAGACAGAATGCAGTCTGCTATTGAAGGGTCGTGAGGGTCAGCTCTCTCACCCAGCTGCTGACTACAGAGGTGAAAAGAGCAGAGATGAATCGTTTGCTCAAGTTTCTCTTCTGACTCTGAAGATCTCTGTCCCCTCTGCTGAATTTTTTTTAATAGTAAGAAGGGAAAATATAGAATTGTACCCAATTTGTTTTAACATGTATTTGTGTTTCTTCTAACTAGGAAGATTTGCATGCATATAGATAGCCACATATTGCCAGATTAAAATCTTTAATTTTCATTTTAAAGATGTACTAATCAATCTTACAGTATAAACTAAAGGAAAATAACTCAAATTGGTGCATATGCATTGCCTAGTGTAGTTTACAAAACTGAAAGTATCAATTCTCATAGAACCAGGAATTAATTGGCAGCCCCTTCGGGAAGATTCTGTAGCAACAATAAAGACCTCTGCTCTCTCCAGGGTGTAAAGAGATTCTGAAAGACGGCTGAGAGCCCAGGATCCTGAATCCTGGGAGTTTTCTCCTGCCATGGGCCACTCCCTGTGAGGTTTCTTGGGGATAGAGGTGTGTGGAGGGGAGGGGCAAGGATTGTGGATGCAGAGACTTGAGGGCAGGGCTGAAACCTCCAGCCGTGGTGAACTGCCCTGACCTTCCCTTGAGCCACAGGAAGGGGCGATCAGTCCTTCTCAGCCCTTTCCTTCTCAAGCCCTTCATTGAGTCTTGACCTTCACCTTTCCAAGAAGTGAAACTGTGGCTGATGTCATATCCTCAAATGTGACCCATCTCTTATCAGCATCTCCCCTTAAAGGAGGCTTCACAGGGAAGGGAGAGGGCAGTCAGATACCCGCTTCCCTTAGCTGTCGGAAGTTGGCTCTTTTCTATTGGAAAGAACTCTTAGCAGAGCACTTCTAAGTTTTTAAGTGATTGACATTAGTAAAATATTTCCCAAGCATTAAGCAATAGGACATTATTTACAGATCCACCCCCTGACTTAGAAAATAATGCTTTTACTTTGAGAGACCAAAATCCAATGCTAGAAAAGTACTTAATTTATTTTAACTTTTTGTTCCCCCTGGTGTTTCTGTAAACACCTGTCCATCTTTCCCCTCCTTCCATTAACCCTGCCGTCTCTCTGCCCCCTTTCTTACATCTTTGTCTCGTTCCAAGTTCTGTGGCTCCCAGGTGACTGACTGCAGGACAAGGTGCATCTTCACGAGGCCTGACGGCCCTTTGTAGACTGACTCCAACTTCCCTTCTGACATTGTGCGTGAGCTTCTCCCTGCTCAGACTGGCCCTTGGTCCCATTCTCTCCTCTTTGCATAGAACGCCCCCTTTTCTCTTTTGAGGGGCCGCTTGGTTCAATAGCATTGATAGACCTGTGGCCTACTAGTGAGGTCTGCATTTCCACCCTGTGTCTGTCAGTTTTCAGAAATGTGATTTTGGGTAATATTCTCTGGGTTAATTTCTCTCTGACTCAGTTTTCTTACTTGTAGGATGGGATTCGTGATACCCACCTTATGGGATGCTTGTGAGCATGGTGCTGGGGGTGCATTCCTGCCCGTGGCCTTGTTCCTGCCCATCGAGCACAGAGCTCTCTGCATGTCGGCTCACATCACGATGCTTGCTGATGAAGTTCTTGACATCAGAATTGCAGAGGTGGCCTGCATTGCACTTCTTGATTCGTCACCCTCTGCCTGCCACTGCCATATCTTCTCTAACCCTCTCTTTCTTTGATAGGACGCTAGTTCCCCTAACCCCATCAGTAAGCACCTAAGGACACATTCTCCTCCCTCCACCTGTGACTGTGAAGCATACATTCACGGGCACTCACGGTGTCCTGGTATATCTGCCCACAGCAGGCACTGACAGCTAGTTCAAGGCCACTCTCTGTAACCTTGAGCACCAGTTCATTTTCTTAGCACTTATCTCTCATGTACAGCGAGATTTAAAATGGAAATCAAATGCTGTGATTACAGCTGTCATTATAAGGTATACCTTTCTATAACAAAGTTTTCCAAGGCCCAGTAAATGTGCTTTTGATTCCAGACATGATTTGATAAAATGCAACGTGACATTAACAGGATTTCTTGGACAAATCCTTTCGAGTCAGGCTGTGCCCCATATCGATCGCAATTATACCATGTGTAGCTCCGCGAGCCTGCCAGTGCTCTCAGGCAGTGGTGGCGCTCTCCTGGCAGCCCTGCCGTCTCCGACTGCGCAGCAGAGAGGGTTGCTTTTGCTCATTCTGTTTAAATTATGGTTTTCCACCTCTTGCTCAGATGATTGAAACCATATGTTAGGTCCATAAATTTTGGTTCCTTAAAACCTAACCCCTACTGCCCCCTCTTATTCTTTCTTCTTCCCTTTTCTCCACTTTCCTTATTGTCTCATGCACAAAATATGGCTTTTAAATTTTTCCTACTCAAGGAAAGAAAAACTTGAATGTTTGTATTGCTTTCCTAGTTTGATCTATTTGATTTTTAGTTTTTAACATGGGTGTAATTTTCTGTATATGTGTGGTTGTCATTGAATTAATTTGGTGTCTTCTTTTGCTCATGAGTTTATTGGTGAGAGACATAAGTACAGCTGCTTGGATTTTTCTGCATTCTTTGGTTATTCATGACATTGCTAATTGTACCTTTACCAGTTGTCCAGATTTGATGGTTTGTCTTATTTTACCTATAGCTTTTGAGGGAAATATATACAAAGACCTGAGAGTGTGGTATGAAAGGATCCATTGCAACATTTTGTTCTTCCCTCTTTGGAGAAGAGTTAAGATAGGTTATTTTTTTGCTTATAATCAGAAAGATTATTTCATATAATTTTTTTGAATAGAGAGCTTTTAAGGTAGGCAAAGAAGCCTCCCAGCCTTTCCCCTCCATGAGCACTGTTGGGGGAAGGGTGCTGTGTCTGAGTGTGTTTTAGGTTGGAAAAGGGAGGGTAGTGACAATAAACTGTGAGACTAGGATGCCCTAAATTGCTTGTTAATCTTTCTGAAGAGGAAACACCAGGGCCTCAGCCATATGTCCTTTCTCACAGAATTACTCATAGTTGGAAGAAGCAAAAAAAAAAAAATACAGCTTCTGATCAAGTTGGATTTTTTAAAAACAGCTATTGATTTTGAGGTCTTTATTTTGTTCATTATAGGCACCAAGATTTTAAAAAAGCAAATGGAAGGAGAGATGTGCAGCAGCTCATACGTGGCTGCTTTGTTCACTTGAGTTAGGCTGGACATCCTACTGCATCTCCATTTCTAAATAACCCTCTCTCTCAATTTCCCGCCCTGTGAGTTTGTGAGACTTTTGGCCTCCTGACTCCTGGAAGCTCTCCCCTGTCCCTGAGGATTCAGGGAGAAGAGCTGCTGGGATGGATGAGCCCTGCCCAGGAAGGACTGACACCCGCTCTGTGGGTTTGCTCCTGGGGAGGGAAAAAGAACTCCTATCTTCCTTCTTCAAGCCACACCCTGCCTGCCCTTCAGAATCCCTGCAGTCAGATGTGCTCTACCTGCCCCATCCTGTCCGTCTGAGGTTCCCTTCCTGTCCTTTTTTTTTTTTGGCTATAGGGCAGGGCACTAAGTGTTATGGGAGAGGAATGCTCCCGAAGAGACCCAGAGGTGCCAGGAGCAAAGCCCTATTTCACAGTTTCTGCTCCAATCCTCCCTTGTGTACCTAGCTTTGCTTCTTTGGGTATTAAAATTTGAGGCCACATTTGGGGCCTGGGAGGCTTTGCTGGAATTACGTATGCATTTTTTCCCCTCAAATACATATTTCTGTCCACAATTAGATTATGAGGCCCCCCCAAACGAGGACCATGCCAGGAGCTTCTCTTGCATTCCTTGCATCGCCTGCACTGTGGGAGGCCCATGAAGGGGCTCAGGATATGAGGGCTTTGTTGATTCACGGTTTCTCTCTGTAGTTTGTCTTACTCATGCTCCTTACCTTCACTTACCATTCTTATATTTTTATTCAGTAACCACTTGCTTCTTTCTCCCTGGAGTAGTATATCTTTTTCTGGATGGCTTCCCATTCTTCATGCCTCCAAAGCAGTCTGCAGTGGGATTGATTTGGCCACCTCTGACTGCGTTTGTTGAGCTCAATCTTACCTTTCCTTCTGTTGTAACTCTGGCAAGGGTTTGCATTCTCAGGAGCACGAGCCCTACTTTTGACTTAAGGGGCTTCCTTTCCCCTTCACTGCCAGGAGAGGAAAGGGACTTGGGCTCTTTCCCGTCAGGCCTCCCTTAAATTGGCCGTGTGGCTGCAGAGGACTCAGTACGCCTCTGTGCAGTAGTCTCTCATCACTGGGAGTCGTCCCAAGTCCTCTTGCTGGGGCCCCTCACTCTGTTGCTTGGATTCTCCATCACACCGGTGAAGTCATTGCTTTCTTTAAAGTTGTCCTAGTTGTTTAATGCAGTTTTTTTTCTAGCCAGACCCATTTTTTGAAGGGCAGGGACAAGACCTAATTCTCATGTATCCTTGGCCACCCTTTTCCTCCCTGTAGACTGAGCATGAGTCTCCATTCAAATTAGCTGATCCATAAATGTTTTAACTTATTTAAACCCCAGCATTTATAGAATTCAGCAGGAAGAAGTGCTCTTAATGCAGTAGCACCTAAGCACACCCTAAAGGTCATGTGCTTTACCACCTCATTTTTAAAAATCAATTTATTGACTCAGTCAATAAATTCATCATCATCTGTCCCTCCATCCCTCTATTTTGTATCGTGTCTGTACAGAGCAGGGGATCTGAGATTACTGTACACATGTACACATTATCAAAGGGAGAAGGTAGGCACTGAAGAAATAGTGACAAGTCCTAGGAGAACTGTGAGTGCCCAGAGCTACAGAAGCTCCTGATGGGGAGCTGCCGGAGTCCAGGGAGGCTTGGTTTCTCAGGGTGTGATGTTTAACCTGAGACGGGAAGTGACTTACTTGCCCAAGGTCAGTGCAGCAGAGCCTGCAATCCAGATTTCTGCCCTGCCCTGGGCCCATTCCTCTGAATTTGATGAGGATACCATGAAACTACTAACTGTTAGAGTACTTTGATCTGAATTTCACTGGGTCATATGGCACGGCAATTGAATAGCTTACATTTTGATAATATACTTTCTACTTATATTTTTATAATGATGAAACTTTATATATGTTTTCCTCCCTTGCTACTTATGAAGCAGTGTATAATGTTTTAGTATCTTACCTCTATCTAGAGTAGTTATTGACTCCCTTTCTATTAGCTTCTCTGAATTCTGTGATAGTTTATGTCTTTCATAAGTTTTAAGTTTTGTTCAGTTTCCCCTAACTTACTAGGGTTTTATGTTAAATTCTGTCCTATAAGGAGGTAAAAATGAAAGATTGGGATGTATAGAAATTGAGAGTGGCCAAAAGGTAACTGATAAGCAAGTAAGAACTTTAATTAAAATTTTAAAATTTCAGAATAAAAAATTTTGAATTTCAAAATAAATTTAAGAGGGTCTCTGAGATGAGCCCCAGGGGTAGATAATGAAAAAAATCTTTTTGCCATTTTTTCCTAATTCTTCAAATGTCTTTATATATGTGGGTTCAGCCAGAGATGCCAAGTGGTAGAAAGTGGAGAGAACTCTTTCTTACATGTTTCCTCACAAATGATTCATGTAATCTCCATGGGAGGAGCCGCAACGCAGTGGGGGCGGGGTCCTCAAGAAGAAGGTATTAGAAAGAGCCGACTTAACCTGTAGTTAGAGGGAGTATATTCTGCATCATGCTTGTACCGATAGTCCTGTGATAGAGGAATACTTTGTCATTCTACATTAGTTTGCAGAGAAATATAAATATAGAAAGTACGATTTGTGCATGGTCACACACCTGATTAATGAATTCTTGAACTGCATGAAATTTTCTGCAAAATGTTTACATTTAAGGGAATTATTCTGGTCATTCTGGTCTCATCAGATTCTCAAAGGGGTTTCTGCTCATAGGAAGGTTCAGAATAATGGTATTAGCTGAAAATATTCATTTTTAAAAGCTTGAGGTAATAGAATCTTTCCATGTGTGTCATACAAATCAGAAATGATTTTTAAAAATTGCTGTTTCATAATACAATAAAATGTATGCATCGTGAAAATTACTGTAAACAAGATTCAAAGATGTGACTAAAAGGTATTCAGAACTTGTTTATTATCCCTCATATACAAGTGGAAACATTGTTGGTGACCGTAAAGCCCAACATGGTGGTGTTGGCAAGACTGAGACCTCTGGAGCTCTGTGGTTGGTTGGGTCCGTGTTATAAACCTTCTGGAGGGCACTTTGTCACTGTACGTAAAGACGCAAAGTGTGCGTACACTTTGGCCCAGCAATTGAACTTCTAGAATTTGTCTAGAGAAGGCAATTGTATAGCTGTTACGAGATGCATGCACAGAGATGCCCACTGCGTGTTTGTGTTTGGAAAGGAAAAGCTAGAAAGAACCTGTATATCCATTACAGGGGGACTCATTATTCTGTGGTAAGCACATGCCTACATAGAATTCTTTATAGTCATTAAAAATTATACAATCATTTAAATTTTCATAGAAGGCTCTTCATGACATATTAGTGAGTTGGAACAATTCTGATCAAGAACAACAAATAATATGAGCCTGTTTTTATAAAATTGTTTGCAAACATGTATAAGTTTGTATGTGAACACACAAGGAATATTTAAGAAAATCTTAGTAATTCTTTTCAAATATTTTTGTTTTGGTATTGTGCTGTATAGGTTGAATGTTTGTACCATGAGCATGTCTCATTCTTAAAAAAAATAGCAGTATTTAAAACATACTTGTCCCTACTGATCAAGTATTTGTAGCACCATCTAAACAAGGCAGCATGTTAAAAGGGTGAGAAGGACCGGGCATTGTTTTTATACAACTTCTACTAAAGTTCAAGTGTATGTATGCGGTGACTCTAGGTGGTAGGAATACAGAGGAGTGTCTGGGTCCTAGGAGCTTAACCGTCTAGAGGGATTCCAAGGCAATAGGGTGTCCAGTCGGTGTCCAGTTCTGTGGTGTGGTCTGTTTAAGTACCTGCCGAGGGGAACATTTATGATGGCTCGTGTGTTCACACATATGGTTTTACCTCGAGTGTTTACCTGAATATGAAATGAAAAAAATCAATGAGGGCTTCACACTGAAGTAGGGGTTATTTTGGCACAATCTTATGGACTTCTGGAACAATTAAACTGAGTGTTGCTACCACTTTTGGCACTTTAAAAAGGAACTAACAATCTATTTTATTGGCAGTTCTTTAGGTACCCTAGGTATCCTAAACACCTGCAATTTAAATCTAGTAGTGTGCACACAGAGTCTTCTTACTGGCAGTGCTGGAAAGCCAGAGAATGCACCTTCTAGAAGGAAAGGTCATTTATTAGCTTTGAAAATAAAAGTAGTGCTTAGTCATTCCTTAATCCAGTTTTATTTTTTAATATGCCATGCATATCTTTCGGATGTGGACATTTTCCTCTAGCATCACCATTTTTTGCCACTGGAAAAATCATAACCTGTTGACCTGATGTGCAAAAAATAGCCATCAAACCTTTTTACACTTTTAAAAAGATTTTATTTATTTATTTTTAGAAAGAAGTGAAGGGAAAGGAGAAAGAGAAGGAGAAAAACATCAATGCATGGTTACCTTTCACGTGCCCCGGCCTGGCCCCCAACTGAGGCAGTGCCGTGACTGGGAATTGAACCAGCCAGTGGCCCTTTGGTTTCCAGGCTGGCACTCAATCCACTGAGCCACACCAGCCAGGGCCTTTTTAGAGTTTTTGATAATTTTATTCTCCATTAGCATCTCATTATTTTAAATGGTCTTAACTTTTCATAGACTTAGAGACTCAAAATATCAGTCTGCAGCTAATGGACACTCTTTGGGCCAGAAGGACTGGAGCCTGTGGTACAAAGAATTTCAGGGTATGTTTAAAGAAGGTTGGTTAGTGAGCTTAAATCTTAAATGTACTCTGTTATCCGTTCTCTTTAGTTTTATAAGAATTTGTGTTAAGGGGGGTATTTGCAAACATTCTAACTCAGGACATATATACCACCTTAGAAATTTGCAGTAAATCTCATATAAAATTTACTTTAACAGAATTGTTTGTTTCAGTCTAACATCTGGTGATATTATTTATAAATGCCAGTTCATTTCTATAAAGATTTCTCAAGTCCCTTTAGATTCAAGAGAAAGTGGAAGGAGTAAGACTGGAGACGCCAGCCTTGCGGACTTGTGCTGTTGCCTGGGGAGTGAGGAGGACTCGCCAGTGGTCACGTATTTAGAGTAGGAGTATTCAGTGAAGCTGTGTGTGTTTGCTCCCTGGGCCTAGATGTGAATGAGGGCAGTGATGAAGTTAATGAGGTTGGAGTTTTGTCTAGTGAGCAGGTCTACATGAGAGTGGGAGAGAGTTCAGGGTTTACGTCCACCCTGTTCAGGAAAGGAGTACTTATGACAGTTGAATGTGGAATTTAAATTGGTTAAGGAGGAAGTGAGGCCAGACAATGAGGAGGTTGAGGACAAGTGAGAAGTGGTAGGGTCAATGGCTGGTGGGTCTCACTGTGGTCACTGAAGTTGCTCTCATTGAAGATGGTCATGGTCGGTGAGTAGCATGGAGGGATTTCAGTGAACTGGTGTGTGACCTCGGAGTTAGGGTGGAAGACAAAGACTGAGAAGCCAGAGCATTGGAAGGATCATCTGTGTGGATACTGGGTTCACCTAGAATGATGGCCACAGTAGATAGAGAAGGACAGGGAGCCAGGAGCCCAGATCTTCCCAGAATAAGGAGTGGGTGGCACAGTCTAATTTCGTGCGATGCTGAGCTTAGAGTTTTACAGAAGAGGAAAGAGGAACAGTGGACTGGGTGTTGTAAAAAGAAGCAATAAGGACACTCATCCCACCTGTGAGCCCTGTGGCTCAAGGAATGTGGGGAGAAAACAGCCACCCCTCGAGAGGCCTGGTTGGGTGACGATATAGTATCCTCTAGGAACAGCCAGGGTACAACAGAAGGAATATGCAGGGAGCATTCAGAGAGAAGGCCGAGGATACAGGGGACCTTGCTTGTGGCTGCCTGTGAGTGCCAGAGAACACAGGAAAGGGGCTTCAGGCACAGGAAGGGGCCAGAGATAGGGTCAAGGAAAGGAATGAAAGAAGCCATATGGCCATCAAACTTGGAGGAATGAGAAAGACCTGGGCTTCCCATTGTGTGGGTGGTTAACAGGGATGAAAGCTGTGATGAAATTAGTCCTGATTTTCCCAAGGCTATGAGTATAGGGAGTGGGATGGGAGGCAGGCAGTGTGGATATTGGAGCACCTGGGGGTCCGAGTCTCCAGACTTGCGTTTGACTGGGAGTCTTGCTGAATGCACAGGGCTCCTATTCAACCCCAGCTGGAGGAGGGGCTGCCTTAATTCCCAGCCCTTGGAGCTCACCCTTACCCCGCCTGGGGAAGGATAAAGAGCAATAGAGGGTCACGGAAGGCTCGCCTGCTTTATTCATCTTTGTGAATCACTTCACGTATTTCACCACATACACAGCGCCCTGTTTGTGCCGTACCTCTGCTCATTTCTTTGTGCCTGATGAAGAGCCCTCCTTCATTTCCTCTTTCCTGCCCCCTTACCCGTCTGTGCTGCTCGTGCCCGGACTGACGGAAGCTGCCGGTCTGAGGGCAGAGCATCCCCGATGTGCCCTGTAGGGCTCTGCTCAGTTAAGGAAGGTGCTGTGCGCAGGAAGGCATTTGGTCTAAAACCAGGGGGCACTTCTGCTAATCCAAAAGGCGTTCATTCATTTCTGTCTTCTCAGCAATGCAAAGGAAACTTAAACATGTGAGCTGACCTTTAAGTGATCTATTTTGGGGAAATTAATTTGTGTTTAACTCGGAGGGCACTGGATTTAAAATTCAAAATGAACTCCTTGATAAGTTCGTGCTGTCTCCCCATGGACAGGTGCCAGTGTCTTCTTTCTCTACGCCACAGTCTGTTGAGCCCTAAACGTAGTCGTGTAAAGAGATCCAAGAAAGATTTGCCAAAACGACCTAATTTTAATTCTGATTCCTCTTTCTGGAGTCCTGCTACCTTTAACAGAAATGCCATTTCATGGAACGTTTGGGTTGTTTTAACATTTCACTGTTAAAGGCCTACTTTGTGTGTAAGGGGACTTCTCTGATATGAATAATAATTTTCAAAACAAAGGGAGGCAACAAATGTGAACATGGAGGTTAGAGAAGAAACCCTTTTTCCTTGTGGAAAATTACAGCAAGTGGTAGAGGTTTCAGAGGTGGCCCAAAACGGGCAGACAGCACTGATGAGATCATGGTTTGAAGGTACTCCTTCCCCCCCTTACAAAGAAAGCTATCTGTACAGATCACTTGCACGTTGTATAAAGAATAAACAGGCAAAGTCGATTTACTGGCCTTCCCCCCCACAACTATGAGCTGCCACGCCACACATCTGCAGTGTAGGCAGGACCCCAGTCCAGTCCCTGTGAGACCCTGCAGGTCCTGAGGCAGCAGAGGTAAACCAGATGTCCCTGCCAGGCTGTGAACTGTTAGAAGGCTGCACCAGGCCTTGTACGTCTCACACCTGACTCTGGGAGATGATCTCACCCTGGGGACGTCCTAGATGCCAAGGCCACAGTGATGTGATCTTTGAATATAAATGTATTCAGTGTATATTTATTGGATGAATTAAACTATGGTCCGTGTATTCTCTTTAAGTACTATGTATTCTTTTCTAATTCTGTGGGTATGCTGGCAGGCCAAATGCTTGGGTGTGTGTGAGGATATGTACAAATAAACACACACGCAGGTAGACACACACACACACACATACACACACAGACACAGTAGGTACTTGGATATACAGAGGGAGACACCCTGACTTTTAGCAAACAGAATTTTCAGTTAGCCAGAATGTTCTATTTCCTGGGTATGGTAAATGCAGTAAGTTTACCATAAATATAGTTGTATTTTGCCAGTTTTTACATTTTTTGCCTCAAACAGAAAAGAACCATGTTTAAGGAAAACCATGTCTAAGGAAATCAGAATCAGACCGCTCAGGGAGGGGAGTGTGGCATCTGCTCCCAGTGGCTGAAGCCTGATCTCACCACCCCCGATGCGGTTTGGGTATTTGGAAACCCTAGTTAGTGCAGAAGCAACCCAGCTGTTTTTCATGCTCCATAAACAGTTCATTTTTTCCTGAAAAAAATGAAAGGACCTCAACATAGGGTGCATATTTCTTAATTAAGATCTTTCACGGTACAGTTAATTGATAGCTCCTCAATCTTATTTCCCGCAAGTTTTTTTTTTTGTTTATAACTAGATCAGTTTTAAAATGAAAGGGCTTTTTTTTTTTGTCCATATGGCATTCATGGAGTTATGAGTATTTGTACTAGGAGTACAAATAGTACAAAGAATGTAGCTCTCTGGGAGTAAAAATATAATTTTCAAATGAAAACTGTGGTACCAGCATGTGCCTTTTTTTGCATAGTTCAGCTGCTTTCAAGGCTTAAAGTGGGCAGGATCACACTCTGAATTTTTTCATGTAAGTGTAGGGTTATTAATGCTTGGCAATTTTGGTTCTATAAACAAGGAAATAGACCGTTTTTGAGATTTTCTGTAATGGGTAAATATATTCTCTTAAGTTAAAATATAAGGATTCAGAACAACCATAATAGCTATGAAAAGCTACTCATCTTTGCTTCATTAGTGTGGTTTTTGTGCATTTTTACTGTGATCATAATTCTTCACATGTACTTATACTCCAATTACCGCACTGTGCTTGGCAGACCGAGCATGACATTCCTCGCTGTACTTTCATTGATTTACTTATCTTTCCTGTGACCCAAGGACTTTCCTGGAGCTTGGAACTTAATGGGTATTGTTCTCGGTAACCACCAACTTCATTCTTGTCGCCATCTGGCAGGAGCCCCTTTGGTGTTTTGTGCCTGATGTCAGGACACTCCCTTCGTTCTATTCTGTATTACCATATACTTCCCAACGTCTGTCTCATTTCTGTACCACATCTCTTTCTAGAAAGGATTCAGAGTGGTTCACAAGGATACACAAAATAAATCAATTTTAGGAATGGAAGTGAAAGAAAAAAAGGGGAGGTAATAACAATAGAACCTTGAATGGAGCTAAGACAATTGCAGGTCATAGGGACTGGTATCCTTGCTCTCTGGCAGACACATACAGGTGGCTTGGAGCTTCGCAGCAGCCGTTTGGAGGGATCTCTGCTCTATCACACAGTGCTCTTAGTCTAAGAACAAACTGTACCTTTTCTGTAGTTTGATCAGTGAAGAATCTGTTAAGGAGCAGGAAGGGTGTTCAGAAAAACACAAAATTGTAAACACTGGGGGCACCTGCCCCCAGTGAGGATAAAAGTCTGGTCCTTACCCTCCAGAAGTCTTTTATAATTACCTGCCATGGTGAAACACATAAGACAATTGATAGTCCTAACTGCCAAGTTTGCTGTGCAGAGATACGCCTTAGAGGTTTCAGAAAGGGAGAGATCACCGTCCAGTCGGGGAAGGCTTCTTGGGGCAGATTCAGGGTGAACCTGGAAGGACGGGTGGAAGCTAAATAGCAGAGAATAGGAAAGACATTCCCAGCAGGACAAATGGTGTCGGCTTCTGTTTGGACAGAACAGAGGAGGGCTGAGGGGTGAATTTAGAGGGAGGGAAGGCTGTTGCCGGATTTGCGAGAGACTGAATGTCCTCTCCTCCCGAAAGATGGTACGAGTAGTGGACTGGTGAACTGATGCATGCCTCACATCTCTGCGAGGGTGTAGCCAATGGCTGTAGTTCAGGAGACTTCACTAGGAGTACAGTTTCCTTACAAAGAGCACCATTGCATTTTTTATTACAGTCTGATGTTGTTGGTGCTGGGTTGCTTTCTTATGGGACTTTACTAAGTCACATGGTTCATTGTAGTTTGACATTGAGTCTTATGTAGAAGAATGAACTTATTTTTAAATAACAGAAGTAATTAGACAAATACCTATCTAGCTAATAAAATAAGAGCACTTACCTTAATCCCTTGGGAATTTTCCTTCGTTTCAGCAGCAGTACGAGGAAATGGTGGAGACAACTACATTATTTATCTTTTTAGATCAGCAAGGATCAAGTCCTGACTGTAGTTCTGAAGGAACTTAAGGTCCGATTCAGTACAGATCCTTTCATTTATAGTCCAATTGCTTCTCTTCCCTACATCATTCTTTAATGCCCCAGCTCCTCCTTAGGCCTGCCCTTAAGGTGGAAATAGTGAGACCATGTGGTAATCCATCCATTCTGGCTTTGTTCATTTATGACTTTGCCTTCACCACATCACACCTGTAGCCAGGTGTCCAGTCTTTGGTCAAAATCTTGCTGTATAATTGACTCACCTCTTATGCTTCCGAGAATATATATATTCTTCAGTTTCCTCAATTTAGGTGCTTTTCACGATGTCTTCTATGCTTATATACATTCTCTTGAATTTGTCAGTTTAATCCAACCTATTTTTACTCATAAACTCTGACAGATTTCCCTCTGCCCTGTGACAATGGATTTCTCTTTGGTCCATGCTACCCCAGCACCTTCTCAGATTCGGCCAAGTGGACATTTTTCATACTGAACGTTTATATAAGACACACCAAGCCGAGTAGCTTCTTGGTCAGTCACTGCAGTTTCATATCCAAGGAATAGCCTGACATCCAAAACATGCTGTGAAAAAACGGTTTAAATCACCCCTGCAGTCTCCTACACAAGGACCCAAGGGGAAGTCCCACGAGGACGCACAGCACCACTCACCTGGCCTTCCTTCTCGCTCTTCATCTGCCTCGCATGTCGCATCTAACCAGCCGCTCATTGTCTCCCCTCTCAAAACTCGGGTTCACTTGTCCTTTCTCTCTGCCTTTCTTCTTACCTCGAGCGCCTCCTTCATCCCATGAGTCCCTTTCTGTCCTTTCCAGTGTACATTGTTACAGAAGTTCCGTTCTGGAGACATCATTCTTTGTGAAGACCTGGGTCCTCCTCACCCTGCTTTCAGGAGCAGACAAGTTCAGAAACTCGGCAGTGGAGTGTTGAGTTAGAAAACAAGATGACAAGTGCTTAAGTTTCGCTCACTTCCTTTTTTCCTCCAAGAAACAATGAGCAAGTTTATTGAGAACTATCTAAATGTTGAGTTTCCTTAGGTAAATACAGTGTTGTAGTAGTAGTTTAATAAACAGGCAATAATTGTTGCTGGAATATTGTTCTAATGTAAATGTCATTATTAAAGTTTAAGAATATATTTCATAGCCATAAAGAGCTGCTAATTTTGAATCTGTCCTTTCACTGTGAAGGAACTGTTGCTTTTTTTTACAGAAATGTGTCACATGTGTCTAGTGCTATCAGATAGCCATGAAAATATTTAAAGGTTTTTTTCTAGCTTCTTTCAAGATTTTCTCTTTGTCTTTGACTTTCTGCATTTTGAATGTGATTTGCCTAGGTGTAGTTTTTTGGGCAGGTATCCTGCCTGGTATTCTCTGAACTTTCTGGATCCATGGTTTGGTGTCTGACATAATTTAAGGAAGTTTTCACTCATTATGGCTCAAATATTTCTTTTCTTCCTTCCTTTCTTCTCCTTTTGGTATTCCCATTATGCATTTGTTACCCCTTTTGTAATTGTACCACAGTTCCTGGATATTCTGTTCTGCCTTTTTTTCTAGTCTCTCCTGTTATCTTTGGGTTTCTTTAGAGACTGCTTCTTACATAAGTTCTGAGACATACTATTCCTTCAGGTTCATTTCCCTGCTGTTATATAGAAGCCCAATTGATGTGGTAAGGTATGGGGCAGGGAGAGCCTTCCCTAGTCCTGTGATTAGGTCCCAGTCTTTTAGTGAGGCGGTGCCCTGGGCTGTGACCTTCACTATTGCTTTTCAGACCCTCTTCTCCTCCCTTAGGTGTGATGGGCAGGTTACAGGAGGGCTGGAGATGGGTATTTCCTTTCTGCTAGGTTAGTGGCTAGAGTGGGCTGGCATGGGCATTGCCCTTCCCCGGGTCAGTGAGACTCTGGTTAAATAGTTTCTTTTGAGGGCAGGCCTTGTTAAAAAGAACAGAATGTTCTGAGGTACTTGCAAATGGCTCTTCTCCCCCTTCCCCTACAGGAAGCAGGAAGGAATTTTTCTCCAATCTTTTCTATGAGAATTTCTGGTAGGTAAAATTTACAAAATGGTGGGCACCCCCGCCCCCCCATCCCAGACTGGGCCCTGCTGAGCTTTTTAACTCTCAAACTTGCTCCCACTGAGCCCCCAGCAGTTCGTCCATACTGGTCCCCACCTCCCACCCGAGGTTTCTGCCTATGGGTCTCTTTGCTTCAGTGGGTTGTGATTCTCTGTAGTCATCTGTCCATTCCCAGTTTGGGGGCAGTGGTTTGCCTTGTGAGTTGAGTGCTAGGATGGATCTAAGAATTGTTGATTTTCAGTGTGTTCAGCTTTTTTCTTGAGAGGACAGGAGTGATGACTTCTCAGCTCCCAACATGCTGACCAGAAACCAGAAGGTCTATTTGAGCATTTTTAAGGGAAGAAATAAAGTCCTGTTTTAAAACTGGTCAGCAAACTACCAAATAAAGGCTAATATCAGTTTTATTTTATTTTACTTATTTATTTTTTTAAAATCATCAGTGTATGGTTGCCTCCTATGTGTCCCCTGCTGGGGACCTGGCCTGCAACCCAGGCATGTGCCCTGACTGGGAATCAAACCGGTGACCCTTTGCTTCACAGGTCCGTGCTCAATCCACTGAGCTATACCAGCCAAGGCCTAATATCAATTTTAAATTTAAAATTTTTTTCAATTACAGTTTCCATTCAATATTATTTTGTATTAGTCTCAGGTGTATAGCATAGAGATTGATTACACAATCATATTCTTTACAAAGTGGTCCTCCTGATATTCCCAGTACCCACCTGGCACCATACATAGTTATTATAATACCATTGACTATATTCCCTATGCTGTACTTTATATTCCAATATCTATTTTGTAACTACCAATCTGTACTTCTCAATCTCTTCACCTTTTTTACCCAGTCCCCCAAACCTCTCCCCTCTGTCAACCATCAGTCTGTTCTCTGCATCTGTGAGTCTGTTTCCATTGTGTTTGTTCGTTCATTTATATTGTTCTTTAGATTCCACACTTAATCTGTATTGCCAGACACATACTTTCTAAGCATACTAGATCGTTACATGAATCTTGATGATATTTAGGAAAAGGATCCCAGTAAATGGCATCTAAAGATACACAAAGATAAGGTCAACGAGGCAAAAAGAATTATGGAGGTCAGATCATTAAAGGTAAGTCATATTTATTATTTTGAGTTTCACACTGCTAAAATCTGTTACGTAAAATATAATAAAACCTCAGAATAATTAGAGAATGGGTTATTTTAGTTAAGGGAAATCTGTTTACCTGATAATTAAACTAAAAACCACTTTAGTTTTAAATCTTAATCATGCTAAGTAAAATAAGCCAGGCAGTGAAAGACAGATACCATGATCTCACCTATCAGTGGAACCAAATCAACAAATAAGCAAACAAGTGAGCAAAATATGACCAGAGATATTGAAATAAAGAACAGACTGACAGTAGCCAGAGGGGAGGTGGGAAGGGATAACGGGGGGAAAGAAAGGGAAAGCTTGTCAAGGAACATGTATAAAGGACCCCTGGACAGAGCCAAAGGGGGCAAGGATTGAGGGTGGGAGGTGGGAGGTGGGGTGTGGCAGGGCAAAGCGGTGGCAGGAGAATGGAGACAACTCTACTTGAACAACAATAAAGAAAAAGAATTTAAAAAAACCCTAATCAAAACTAATCTGAAAGGATTAAAGATCTTACAAGACCATAGGATCATAATTCTGCAAATCAAAGACCATGTCAAATATAGAAAAAGAAAAACAAAATATACACTGCCAATAGATACTCCATCAAAGTTGTTTGCTCTTGCTTTTCACCAAATACCTGATATGTATTTTGTCTTTTTTGTTTTCTTTTTAAAAAAATAATGGCTTTATTGAGATATAACTCTTATACCATGTGACTTGTTTTTCTAAGATATGCAATTCGCTAGTTTTTAGGATGTCCACAGAATCCCCACTACATAATTTTGGAGCGTTGGCATCATCCCCCAAAGAAACCT
The DNA here is from genome assembly GCA_004027735.1 of Carollia perspicillata. Taxonomy (NCBI): domain Eukaryota; kingdom Metazoa; phylum Chordata; class Mammalia; order Chiroptera; family Phyllostomidae; genus Carollia; species Carollia perspicillata. Next base: position 20,377 of record PVKM010014553.1, read on the forward strand.
CATGCCCATTAAAATCATACCCCACCCTCCTCTCTCGCCAGTCCCTGCTGTCCACTGAGTTGCTCTCCTTACCTATGGATTTGCCTATTATGGACATTCATGTAAATGGATTTATTGAATATGTGGCCTTCCGTGCCTGGCTCTCTTTACTTAGCACAACATTTTAAGGTTCATTTATGTTGTAGCATGTTTGGTACTTCATTCCTTTTTATGGCCATGTATTCCATTGTTTGGATATACCACATTTTGTTTATCTGTTCATCAGTGGATGGACATTTGGGTTGTTCCCATGTTTATGAATATTATGAGTAATGTTATTAGGAACATTTATGTATAAGTTCTTGTATGGCTGTATATTTTTATTTCTTTTGAGTGTATGCCCAGGAGTAAAACTGCTGGGTCATTTGGTATCTCTACATTTAATAATCTGAGGGATTCTACACAGGCCATGCAATTTTGCATTCCTACCAGCCGTGTATAGGGATCACAGTTTCCATATCATTGCCAACACTTGTTACTATTTGACTTTCTGACTCTAGCCATCCCAGTGGGTGTGGTTTTAATTTGCATTTTCTTAACGACTAATGATGTTGCTGTATGTTGTTCTTGTCATACACAGACACATAAGTTCAGAACTTTGACAGCATAGCAGAAACAGCAATTAATTTTGACTGGGCTATCAGAAAGGTTTAAAGGTGAGAGATGATTTTGAACTTTGGTACCATTGAATAGCATTACTGCTCTACCTGTCCTCACCCCATACCACCTCATTCCACAGTGAACACCCTTCCTGAACACCTGTTCAGTATTAAGTCTGAGAGTTCACAAATAAATCAACCTCAGGCCTGACCACTGGGAGCTCACATATCAACAGCTCAAATCAAATCGCCCTTACAAATGGCACTTGAATGAGTCAGGACAGAATGTGTGTGGTTACTCTTGCCGTTTTCTGTTTTGTGTCTCCTGTTTCTTCCTATTTGCTGACTCATAGTAGAGGTGCCACACATCATCTGATTAGCTGTTACGTCCCTGTATTATGTGGAAGAATCTAGAACTTTGCTGTACAACATGGTAGCTACTAGCCACAGGTACCTATTTAGATCAAATCAAATCAATTCAGTTCCTCAGTTGCATTAGTCGCATTTCAAGTGCTCAGTAGCCACATGTGACTAGGGTCTACCATATTAGAAGTGTAGAGCGCGTTCATCTTCGTAAAAAGTTCTGTTGGACAGTGCCTGAGATCCAGGACTGTGTTGCTGTAGAGGCGAACTAACATTTGTTAAACATGTGCTGCCTTTCAGGTGCACGTTAGGTCTTAATCCTCTCAGAGTTCCTCATAGTAAGAATCAAGTCCTCAATATTATCAGCGAACAGGCTGCATTTCTTAGACATCAATTAGCCCCAAGTTATGTAATGAGAGAGTGGCAGAGCTGTGGCTTCAGGTTCTGTGTACCTGTCTTCTGAAGTTGTGGGGGTGCAGAAAAAAAGTATATATGTGTTTCCTTCTATCTGCATGCCTCATTCTGATTCCCCTCCCACAACGGGCAATCATGTTAGTTTGTTTAATGTATATCTTTTTTTATTTGAGTGTGTTATTAAATTCATTTGTTTTGTATTCATGTATCATAACATGACTTAATTTTATGTCTTTTTCTCCCCGCCCCCCTTAAGCTTTGCAGTTTTCGGACCTGTTTGCGTTGCTTGTGTACATCTAACCTGCTGCAGCTTTTTGCTGTGCTTCTCCGTGGCCTGCCTGCCACATTCACGTCCCCACAGACAACACAAAAGCCTCTGTTGTGTGTGTGAGCATTCCTTTGGGGTCTGTGTACACACAGGAGTAGAGTTGCCAGGTGTTGTACTAAGTAGTATCCGATTGTTCTCCAGAACCACCGTATCGGACTGACCCTGTACCATCACTTGTTAGAGGGTTCACGTTTCCCTAAATTCTGCCAATGCTTGGCATTATCCAACTTCCTGGTTTCTGGCAGGCTAATATGTATAAAGTGAAGTCTCATTTTGTTTTCATTTCTCTGATCACCAGCAAGTGATTTGAACATCCTTTGCTGTGCTGCTGTGATTTCTAGCAAGTTAAAGCGCCCTCATTGAATAGTAGTCCTGACTCTCAAGGTGTCTACTGCGTCACCGTTCTATGGGCCTCCTTCCCCTCCTCACCCCTCACGTCTACCACGTCCCCCTGGTTTTGACTCCTCCTTTGGCTGTAGCTGCCTGTCCCATGCACCTTGTCGTTTGTGAGGTGGTGGAAGAGACAGGACATTAGTTCGTGTGCCCTGTGTTTTGTTGCTGTGGGAAACAAGATTTCTCCTGCTTTGTCCTGGCAGCGAGTCACAGAGGAAGTAGCAGATGGTTTGCAGGGTGAGAACACAGGCACGCAGCCACATGGCAGTCATGCTCCTTTAAAAACCACCATTCGTGGGCAAGCAAGTGAAGGAGGCTGGGAGAGTGAGGGAGCGTGAGACAGGCTGCTGGAAAAGGGGTCGGGTGGTATCTGGAGATCCCAGATCCACAGGCCGGAGAGGGTGACCCAGGCAGGAGTGTGGCTCTGGATGATGGGGGGCTAAAGGAAGAGGGAGACTGAGATTTGGGTAGGAAAGAAAGCAGAAGGACTTAAGCATCTAGACTTTTTAAATATATATATGGTTTTTGATATAATAGATGTAATAAAATACATGTATTTTTAAATACACGTACTTGACCTTGTGATGTATAAAATGTGCTCTATAAAATGAAGCCAGAAGTCATAGTATCAGTTCCCAGAGGACTCATAGTCTAGTAGCCAAGCTTTTAATTTCTTCCATCAGGGAAGACACTGATGGACACTTTTACAACATCTACTAACGTTGTGTGGGTTCTCTAATTCAGCGGTTTGTAACCACCACCCCACCCACTGAGCAGAAGTCTTCTGATACACTATGGTCAGTAACAGTGACTCATGGGGGTTGGGCGAGTGCTCAGGGGAAGGGAGGAAGCGGGGAAGGAGGAGAAGAGAGGGTTGAGTTGAGGATCACATCCCCAAAAGAATGAGCAAAGAGGTCGGAAGTGATGAAATACAAGAAACCAGCCAGGGAGAGAAACAGCCTAGAGCAGCAGTTGTCTGCTTTGTCGTTTCAGAGGCTCCATCACAATATCCATGCCTCAGTGTCACTTTCCTCGCCCTCCCCACAGAATGCGGATTTGAATGGTAGCCGGTTCACTTTATCTTTCAAGGTCCCCTGGAAACAGCTGCTTTCTGAATCACTCGCCCTTTGTTTTTGAAATTAGTAGTGGCAGTTGCTAGGAATTATGGGCCAGGGAAGAAGGAAAACCCAGGGGGATAAGTTAGGGGAAACGCAGTGATTTGACCAGGGGTTGAGCATTTCATTAAGCCTTTAGCATGTTTCTCTATCATACAGCTCTGGTCTTGGCTAGCATGCCCGAATTTCCCGTATCTTACACCTTCTACATCTGGTTCCCAGTCTTTGAGTCCAGGAAATTCAGTTACTTAAGTGCTAAACTAAGAAGCTAGCGTGAAGGTTAAGATGTACAACAGATTAAAATCTCTACATGGATGAAAGTATTTCCTGTGGACGGGAAGCAGAGGGAAGGATCAATTGAGTCACTGATAGAGTTGTAAAACCTAAAGGGAAATAGAACTTTTTCATAAAGGCAGGAAATGCTACTAATAGTAGTAACAATAATTCCCTAGCTGTGTTTATTATCTTACAGTTTAGCATTCTTTTTCACACTTTGAGGAGTAAAGGACATGGCTGCCGTCCTTGTTTTACGGACACCCAGGGTGAGATACACATGGGGAGAGGCGTTTCCTCAGGGTCTCCAGGAAGCTGGGTCTGGACCCAGGGATTTGAGTAGCTTGTTGCTTATGTCTGTGACAATGCTGGGGGTTGAGAGGGGAGAGCCTGGGAAGCAGCTGACCATAAACTGAAGAACATGGAAGGGAAGGAGAGGAGGTAAAAGGAACAGAAAAACTGCAGAATCAGGAGTGTATAATACAAATGAAGCTACTCTACCTTTAAAGTTTATGTCCTAAAACCTTCCACTTTAATGTGTCCCCTCAGATTTTTTCCCTAGAATCAGACACCTAGAATCAGAATGTCAGAGCTGATTACCTTTTTTATATTCTATTCCATCTTCGCCTGAATGCCAAAAGACAGTTTTCCAGGTTGAAATATAGGGGTCCTTGGCAGTGGGTGGGACCTAAATTGCCCAATCCCAGCGAAGGGGAGGTGCTTGGCCTCTTTGTTTCCAGGTGCTGCCTCATGTTTCCAGGGCTACCGGGAATCTGGCTCAAGTTAGAAACATGGAAGGAATACAAATCAAGGTCAGGGCCAAGGCCAAGAAATCGGGTTGCCACACCAAAGAAGGGAATGACAGCATTCAGAGCCAGCCACATGAGGGAGGGCGGCTGCCGGACGAGGTGCCGGGCAGCAGGGGGCAAGGCAGAGGGTCCAGGCCACCCAGGTGCACCAAGGGCACAGCACGGGAGGGCCCCCATGAGTCAGCTGGCCCAGGGAGCTTGGCACCCTGTTCTCTTGAGCTCCTCCTAGCGTGAAGGGTGGGTCTTGTGAACCTGAAGAAACATGAAGGCAAACTCTGTCTCCAAGGGGGACATCTGAGTCACATTTTCTCTCTGGGACAACCTCCAAAGTTCTCTAAATGATAAGGCAGAAGTAAAAACACTTCAACTCCCACCCCCCACTACACCCTGGCACTTGCAGTCTTCCTGTGGCCAGGTAGATTCCTGTTTATTCAGGCCATCTTCCCTTGCCTGCACCTTAGAGTCCAGGAGAAATGGTCCACTCAGAGAAGGCCTTGAATCCTTGTCCTGTGTGTAAGGAGTGAACAGAACCTGGCCCAGACTCCTGGAGCTCTTGACCCCAGACTGACCCTGTTTTGCCTGTTCTGAGAACGCAGGTGCTATGTGTCCTCGCAGGGCAGTCCTGGGAGCATCCGGAGAAACTACCCAGGAGGCTGCCAGCTCGCTTTTCCGAGTCCTCTAATCTGAGAGTTTTATACAAGCTAAAACCAGCCTTGAGGGAAAAGCGCTCCCTGTACTGAAACATGAAGCGTCCGAGGGGGTGTGAGGCAAAGCAGTCTCACCAGCTTACCTTGGCTAAAAGGGGTGGGTGCTCACGTGTGTACACATCTCGGGCCCCGCAGATGTGCCCCTGAGTCACTTCTTGTGGGATGCAGGGCACATACCACCACCTTCTCAACCCTTCAGAACGTTCACTCACTTAATATCACCCAAGGGACAGCTCACTTCAGCCTTCCTCCCAGCTATAAGTATTAAAAAAGACAGGTTACCCCCAAGTAAGACAGCGTCTGAACCCCTTGTGGAAATTGACTGACGCTCTGCAAAACTCCTCCGAGTTGCTCAGCAGAGGGTCTGAGGTTAGACTGATCAGGGGTTGGAGAAGTCCAGGAAGAATTAAAGCCACGGTTATAAGACTGTCACCCTCTAGGAGCCACGAGATGACTAGTGATATTTTCCGTTTTTAATCATTGATAGTGACTCAGTAATTGAAGTGAATAGTCAACTGAAACATAAATGTAACTTAGCAGGAAGTAATTAGAAATTTGAAATCTATTCAACTGGAGGAGTTTTAAGATTTGAATTTATTCAGTCAGAATAATTGCATTAAATAAGACTAAATTGTTCCTTTACCAAGTGTGAAATGTCTCCCCTCTCCGTCTCTACACAGCACACACACGTGTGGCCTTGTAGGAAAATCTGGGAAGGAGCTGATTGTTTTCAAAGACCCCAAAAGATGTTCACTCGTCCAACAAATAGATATTTACATTTTACTTTGTGTGTGGCTCTCTGTTCCAAACTGTGAGGGGCAAGGGAAAGATAGCTTAAAAAATGGTTCTTGCCTTTCAGAACTTTCAGTTAAATTGGGAAGAGAACACAAACTTGAAACATATTATGAAAATATTTGAGTTACATAATGATTCAAGACTGCAAGCAGTCCCAGTGATGTGTGATGACAGCCTAGAAGAATGACACAAAGCTGTGACTTCAGAAGGGAAAGGGATCCTTGTAGCTGTGTTTTACTAAAGCATTTACTTCTGCCTGGATTTGTTTCCTGTGTGTGAGGAAGGGGCCTTTAAGCTTGGTCAGGTGAGATGAAATATGACATGTGTATTCCATTTACCTGTCACCAGACAAGGGGCTTTCCAAAAGCAGAATCGTCCAAATCCCCCCAGTGATTCTATGGGGCTTGCTGGAGGTGCTCGCCATTATCTTTCCTTTGCAGGTAAGGAACAGCAGGGTCAGGAAAGAGTACTTGTCCACTGGCAGCTTGTTGCTCACCAGCCAGGACCGAGGTGCTGGCTGTGCTATCTTTTCAAGGTGGGCCCTCACCAGAGGCACAGAGAAGCCTCTGAGTGCGGGCTAGTGCCTTACCCCATGGCATGGGCTGTGAGGCCTACGATTTGCACCCTGTTTTCTTGCGGCATGCCGAGGAGCAGCAAGGAGAAGTGGATGCTCTCCACATACTCTGCCTGTTGTCATCTTGTCCAAGGGCACTGGTTGATAAAATAGAGCTCTGTGTGCTATAAGCTGCCTCTTCTTTACACCAGGCAAAACAACCCAGAGGAAATCCCAGTTTGGAGGCTGTTCAGCGGTGTTCTCGAGAGCCGTGGCAACCGCCTGTAGAAGATGGTGGCATGGTGTCCATTGCCTGCCGCCCACTCCCACTGTATTCATTCATTGTTGTAGATCCGGGAAGTAGGAATAAGCATCCGAAGGCAGAGCGTTGGTGCATTGCACATTCTCTGGTTTGTAATTAATTTCCAGGGGCTTCTAAATAACTGATTTGTGTGGATCGTGATACTGAAACTAAGAAACTCCTTTGCATCTTTGCCTTACCGTCTTCAGGCAAATGCTTCCAAGGGTCATCTATGCCAGTAACTTCAGGGAAGCAAGGCTTTGTCCAATGCTTGCTCCTTTCTCAAAGCCCAGCTCAAACACTCTGGGCCCATACTCCTTCCCCGAGCTCTAGTCAAAATAATGTCTTACATATCTTCCCATAGCTCTTTGTTCGTATCTCTTATGCCCGTGTGTGTGGTTATTATATGTCTGTCTGTCTCCTCCATTGAATTTTAAGATCCTTAAGGACAGATTCTGGGTAGTGATTTTTTAATATTTAGAAGCTAGAAACAGCAGGCACTCAGCGCTACATGGTGATTGAGAAAGGTCTATGTAGTGAAAATCCAGTACCGCTCAGTATCATCATCAAGAAGTACTGTTTTCCCTATGCATAATGTGTAGGTATTGTATTTTCTCAAATTTTGTAAAACTACTGGGAACTCATGCTTATAAGAATGTAAGTTTTGTATCCAGGCAGACGGTAAGTGAAGTTTCTTCATGTGTGAAACAACTCGCCACGTTCCTCTCTAGCCCCTGGAAGTTTCCCTGGGTTCTGTAACCTGGGAGGCAGAGTGGTCTGAAGAAGGGAGCACGGGTGACTCAGGGTGGCTTCTCCACTTCCCTCTGCACCCCTTTCCTCAGATGTACAGCGGACATGGTTACAGTCCTCTTGCACAGTTCCAAGACACGTGTTGGCCAGGCGGTCGGGCATTGTCGCTGCTCATGCCCTCATCCACACGCTCATCATTTCTCATCTGGGCCTTTCACTGGAAGATGTCCGTGCCATTCTGTCAGGCCATTCCCCACACAGGTGTTTGTGGAGTGTAGATAATTCACCACTTTCCTGGAGCTCAGTACTTGTTTATCACCTCTGGAATCAAAGCCAAATTTCCTAGCAGAGTCCTGGGGGCTCTGGCTTCTGTTTCATGCTTCAGCACTGTATCTTTCTGCTCTCTTGTTGATCGATTCCTGCAGGAAGCTGACACTAATGTAGATATGTTACGGTATTGATGGGAAAAAAACCCAATGTTAAGTGGACCTGTGCAGTTTCAACCCATGCTGTTCAAGGGTCAGCTGTACCTTTTACTAATTTTACAGTGTGAAAGTGAGACACGGAGAGAGATTAAATAACTCATTCAAGGTCATGGGGCCAGTGGTGCTGGGATTTGAACCCAGCCGGTGTAGCCTGAGCCTGAGTTCTCAAACACCAGGCTGCTTTGTCTCTCGCTAAATTTGCCTGGGAAAGCCTCTAATGATGCCCTGCTCTGACCCTGAGCCTGCTCAGCTGTTTCCTATGTATGTGCCTCTGTTATGGCACATTGTGAGGGCGCTGGAGACCCACCCACACACTGAGAGCTCAGTAAATCTGCCAAATGACTGGATCGAGACAGATGAGAGTCGTTGGTGTTTGCCACATGGACTGTTAAGCTGGAAGAGGCCCTTGGGTGAGCAATTTTGTTCCTTTTTAGATGTTTTTCCCCTTAAATAACCTTCAGAGGCATTTACCTTCTCCTCCTGGCTTAATACTGTCTCCATACTTACGTAGTTATGAGACGGGACTAAAAAGGGACATCTTTGAAAGAAGCATATTCCATAGTTCTTTTTTCCTTTGTTTTGTTTA
>PVKM010014554.1:0-28878 GCA_004027735.1 Carollia perspicillata
CACTTTGTAAAGTATAAGATTGTCTAACCACTATACTGTGTACCTGAAACTAATACAAAATGATGTTGAATGTAAACTGTAATTGAAATGTATATACACACACGTTGAACAAAAGCAAGTTTACAGTTGTTCACATGGAAAATAATACAATAATTAATCAATGATATGAGCAAAGTCTGTGTTTCACGTACTCACAACTGTAAACTACTTTTGCCCTGCCTTGTATACGTGTATGAACAGAAAAGTACTGTCATTGTCAGATTACATTCTAACACAAGGCAATGCAGGATTGATTTTAATGTCTCCATCCTTAGGTCTAGCCTCTGGAAAGTTAAAAAGCACGGAGGACAGGCACAGAGAAAAACCTAGAGAAGTACATACCCAAGGGACCATGTCCATCCCCATTAACCATATTTTGTGAGCAGGATAACCGTGGTGATTTTTAATGCCAATGGAAATGCACTGAATACTTTAATTTATATGTCTTTGCCAGCTCTAATTGCTCCTCAGTTAGAAAGTGAATGTTTATGGTAGCCTCATTTCCTGCCAATGAGATAATATAGGCTTAAAGTGTCCTAATTGGAGTGAACTGTATGGGTTTGTAACTTCTTGGTTAGGACCCAATCGCTCTCGATATTTTCAGGTCATAGCAAAAAAGATTTAGGATCTTCATTAAAAATATTATTTCTCTTTACATTAGAACTAAAAACAGAATGCTAATAATGAATGAATGTATTATTTGCAATTTTCTTAAGAATATAGGCTAAATTATCTTAGTGGGGTCAGGTTAGAAGCTCCACCCCACCAATTTATGAAATAAAGTTGTTGAAAATTAAGATGTGAACTATCTTTTCTGAAGGTCATTGTGGCAGACGGTGTTGGTGCCCCGGTAACGGTGACCTCCGGCAAATAGCTACCAGCTCCTTGTCTGAGGCCCTCCTCCCTGCTCTAGCACAAAGGGCTGTTCACAAGCTAGAGAGTTTCTCACCACTTAGCTGTGTTCAACACTGTCCCCTAGAGGTGCCCACTCTATGGCAGCATTCATGGTTGTCCACAGGGTAACCTGTCACTAACATGTAAAGACTGGGATTCCTTCCCTTCCCTGTCTCCACTCTTCACTCCCCTGTAGGTACTTCCTGCAATCACAATCAATATGACTGATCTGCACCCCAGTCTTAGTCTCAAGGCCAGCTTCTAGAGGAACCCAAGCTTTCCCATAACTATGATTTTGGTCAGACCCACACCTACAGGCCCAAATCTTGGTAAAAGTTCTCCATGATTCAGGAGAAGTAAAAAGACTTCCCCACTGACCTCTAAGAATTATAAACTGCTTCTGTAACAGAAAAAAAGGGAGAAGTCTGGACTGACATTCTAATGACAGACCATAGGGAACTCTCTGATTGTCTGATATTCAGTTTAGAAAGGTTGGAGAAATTATTTTCCCTCATCGTGTGTGAAAAGATAAAAATCCCAACAGCGTTAACCCTGCATAGGAACAGGTGTCCTGCATGCCAGCATGAACTCAGTTGCTTGCCCTATGTCTCTCAGAAGTCATCTTTACACAGCAAACCTCTGTCGGGACATTTCCCCCCAGTCTTCTCCCAGTTGTCCAGCCTATCAACTCTGGGCTCCTCTCTAAGACCCTTCATCAGTGTTTGTAAAAGTGTTTGGAACTTTTTGTAATGCCTGTGGAATTCAGACTAGCAAGAATCACAAGTAGAGTGCTGGAGATAGAAAATGAGGTTCTCAAAATTTCTATTCATCTTCAAAGAAGAAAACAGTAACCTTTCAAAAGCTCCAAGATACCAGGGCATTAGACCATTTTAGACATTCTAGAGAAGACCCAGTTCTCAGTTTTTAGGCAGGGCCATTCATGCGGGAAGGAAACTGGACTGGTAGTTAGGAGACATAAATGTTGTTCCCACACAGCAACAGTAAGCTGTGTGACATTGGCAGGTCAACCTGATCTTTCCTTGGTCTTGGTTCCATTATTTCTAGGTAAGAGGGAGTAAACTAAAGAATTGCTCAGCTCTTCAGTTCTATTCTCGAAGAGTGATGCTAATTCAAGTACGTAATGGTAGTTGTAAAAAAGAAAACAAAATAAAAAAGGGCTGTGATAATCTACTAGATTTGAATGTGTCCTAATTTATGAATATTGGTTTGGGAAGTTTTGTGATTCAAAGCACCCTAACCTAAATTCTTAAAAAATTCCAAACAGCCTTACTGGTGGAATTCAGAAAATAATTTTCTTTCAGCAAGATAAGTCCAGAACCTAGGAACATAAAATGTAAAAGGGCAAATGTTCAAGAGGTTACAAAGTATTTAAGATGAGGTGATGAAGTTAGAAGTCCTAATTTTGAAAGAGTATTCTAATTGCCATGTCAGCCGGAAATAGAAATACTAACATCTTTTCTTTGAGCCTCAGCCACTCCTGGGGCAGCAGGAAATGTGTGGAATGGAGGTAAAGCTTTGGGCACATCCTTAATCTCTGATTTCCTCATTATCAGTGTGAATGCACACATCCCTACGTTTTTTATTTGTTTGTAAATGGCTTTTCAAATCAACTTCAAAATACCCTAACATTTACCCCCACCCCTTGTGTCCCCACAGCCCCCTGTACCTACAACTCCTCAACATAAAAATTCTCAGCATATATAATTACCTCCACATACAGAGGTAGGTGCTACACCCCTTCTACAGACGAAGAAAGAAAACCAGGTTCAGAAATGTTAAGTAACAAATGTTAGCTGAGACTCTAACCCATGTCATCGTGGCTTTAAAACACTGGCAATATTTTTGTCTTTTTAATATTATTCATTTTATTTTTATTACATATATAATAATACCCCTCGTAACACACAAAAAATAGGAAGATGGCCTTGGCTGGGTAGCTAAATTGGTTGGAGCACTGTCCTATACACAAAAAGGATTTGACTCCTGGTCAAGGCAACCCATTGATCCACTCGACATTCCCCTTATTTCTCTCTCTCCCCCTGTCTGTCAACAAATCCTCAGGTGAGGATTAAAAATAGAAAGATGTAAAATATGATAGTTGCTTAACTTTAGGCTCTTGACCTTTGAAAGGCATTTTAGTCTTATTTTTATAAAGTTATATATGTCTGTCTCTTACCAGTCAAATTTATATTGATATTTCTTCAGAATTTCTACAGATTTTTCTTTTTCTCATTTGCATATTTGATAAACTTAGGGCTAATTTTTATATGTTAATAAGATATGTATTTAATTTTATTTTCTTCTGTAGATAACCAATTATCATTCAAAGCATCTTTCCCTAGAGAACTGAAATCCCACCTTTGCTATATATCTAGTTCCCATTTGTACATGGTTTTACTTCTTGACATTCTGCTTGCTCATTTTTTTACCTGCTCCAGTAGCAATAGGCTTCCATTACAGTGGTGATGGTGGACTGAAAAATGGCCTTCCAAAAATAACCACAAACCTTAATCACTGGAACTTGTAAATGTTACTGGGACTGGAAAAGGAGGCTTTGCAGATATAATACGGTTAAGAATTTGAAAAAGAAGAGACTACCTTGGATTGTCAGGTGGACCCTACATGCCATCTACAGGTGTTCTTTTAAGACAGAGAAGAAAGTTATTGAATACAAAGGCCAAGAGGAGGCGTTTTGACCACGGAAACAATAAAGTACCATACAGGAAATGAAGTAGCCAAAGAACTTATACAATGATCCATGGACGTGAACAATGGTGGGGGGATTGTCTGAGGGTGTAGGGGGTGCTAGGTGGAGGGAGGAAAGGGGGAAAATCAGGACAACTGTAATAGCATTATCAATAAAATATAATTTAAAAAAAAGAAGTGGTGCAGCCACAAGTCAAGGAATGCTGGCAGCCACCAAAGGCTGGAAGAGGTGAGGCACAGATTCTCCCCCAGAGCATCCAGAAGGAGCAGCCTCCTGATGATGCCTTGATTCAGATTTCTCGCTTCCAGAACTGTGAAAGGAATGTCTGTTGATTTAAGCCACCAAATTTGTAGTAATTCATTACAGCACTGACAAGAAACCAACACAGTAACATTTTGTGTTTTTAAATGCCAAGTCAAGTCCCTAGCTATTATTCTGTTTTCACTTTCTCAGCTTCCTTCAACATTTAGTCTTCCAATAGAATTTAATTATTTTAAACAGGTCCAAGTGAGATTGAAATTGTATCAAATATGTATGTTAAATTGGAACAAATTGCTATTTTATGATATTCATCCTCCTATCCAGTAATATTTTTCTCATTTTTTCTTGTTTTATATCCTTAAGTAAAATTTTATAGTTTTCAGTTTCCTCCATTTCAGACCTATATTTTTCTCATTTTATTTATCCTTAAATATTTTATTTTTGTTACTATTAAGAATAAAAATTTCTTTCTATGTCTAACTTGATATTTAAGTCATGTAGAAAGGCTATTAAGTTGTATATTAATCCAATCCCTTTCACCTGTAATTTCCATGTTCTCTTGATGATATCAATATTTGTTGTAGTGTGGTCTTTTAAATTTTAGAAGACTGCAACAACCAAGTCTCTTACTCTGCTGTATTTAAGCTGCTTGTTGTCTTTACTAGTTTTATTACATCAGTTAGCACTTGTGAAATACTGTTCAATTTTAGTAGTAATAGAAGTTATCCCTAATTTTCCATATTTTAATGCAATTAGTTTCAGGGTTTTACCATTTATGTTCATGTTTTTTACTAAGTAAATAGTCTTTATTCATGACTACTTATCTCCTATTATCCAAATTTTATTTAGAATGCTTACGAGGAATGAATGCTGAATTTTGTAAAGTATTCCTTCAGTATCTAATGGTGACATCATATGGCTTTCGCTCTCTTGAATTTATTGAGGTAAGGAACTGGTTGACACATTTCAAATTTTAAATCTCTTGGAATTCTCTGAATACATACCATTTGGGTGTGGCCTTCCTATTCTTCCACTATTTCACTGAAATCTCTTTACTAACACTTTACCTTAAAAATTTCTGCATCTATTATAATCACTCAGAAACTCCATTTCTTTGGCATAACCCTTTCTCCCTTCTGTCTATCCACTCCCTTCCTTAATCATTCCTCAGAACATCATACTCTGGTCAGTATCGTACAGTCTTAAGAACAAAGCCTCAGGTCTGTTGAACACAGAAGCAGAGTTCCAGTCAAGCTAAAGATAACATCTTCACTTCAGTTGTGTCAGAAGGAGCTCATGGACTACACCTTCACGAAAGCGGGAAGAACAATGCCATGGCTGACAGGGGACCTGTTAACAAGAACTACTCCCCACCCTGGCCTCAGCTAATCAGCAGAGCCCTTGGCCCAAACTCCGTTAAGCACAGGGATTAATGATTTCCCCCATACATAACCCATCCCCTGGAAGCCGTGGAAGCCGTGTTCAGCTTACCTGTGTTTCCAGGCTTGGCTCCATTTTTTTCAATAATAAACTTTTAAAATCTTTATTCCTGTTCATGTATGACTGGGTTTTTTGTTGCTCACAGGTGAACAAATCCCTTAAATCTGGTAACAAAACTATGCCCACGAGTAAATTGATTCAAAGTTTTACTTTGTATATGAAACTTACCAGATTTTAACATTAAGATTATATCAATTTAATAGAATGAATTGCATAGTTTTTCTTCATTTTTATGCATTCTCTAATAATTTAAATATTCATAAATTTAAAAATTAAATCAAATTTGACTATACAACTGTCTAGAACAGGTGATTTTTAAATTGGTGGGTATTTAACTATTTTGCCGTCAATCTACTGGTAATTGAACTAACCAAATATTTTAATTCTTTGTTGGAAAAAACGTACATGTACTATTCTCCAATAAATGTTCAAATCTCTTGTGGACTTGTAGTTTCTTTCTTTCGTTATGACACATGTGCACATTTTTGTCTTTTTTCACCAATCATGCTCGTCAATTTTTCTTATTCATCTCTTCAGTGAAACTGCTTTAGTTTGGTTTCCTTTCTACTATATTATTTTTTCCTAATTCTGTTTTCTTTGAGCATTTCTAATTGCATCTTTCTTCCTCTTTTCTTTTGTTCATTTTATTTGTCCTCCTAATTTGAAAATGTTTACTAATTTAGCCCTGGCTGGTGTAGCTCAGTGGATTGAGCGTGGGCCTGTTTACTGAACAATCGCGGTTTGATTCCCACTCAGGGCACATGCCTGGGTTGCAGGCCAGTTCCCAGCAGGGGACACACGAGAGGCAACCATACATTGATATTTCTCTCCCTCTCTCCCTCCCTCTTCCTCTAAAGATAAATAAATAAAACCTTAAAAAAAGAAAATGTTTACTAATTTATACTCTTTATAAATAATAAAAGCAATAAAGACATATTTTGCATATATTGCTTTAATTACATCCTATAGTTTTTGGTACAGTGTTCTTTTTCCAGTATTTTTCAAATACTTTGAATGGTGTATAATTTCAGTTTAATTTCCTTATTGATCCAGTAATTACTTGGAAGAATATTTTTAACTCCTATGTAGTTAATGTTCTTTCTGGCCTTTTTTTGTTACTAATTTCTAGCTTAATTGCCTCTAATCAGTAAATATGGCCTATGAAATCTCTATTTTAAATGTTTATTAAGATTTTCTTTATGGCTAAATACATGATCAATACTAGTCATTGCTCCATTAAAATAGGAAAAATGTATATTTTCTGTTTCTAGTTTACAAAGAGAAGGGTCTATATGCATTGTGGTGTCTGTATCCTAACCTGTTTCTACTACATTGAGTTTAATGATGATATTCTCCAATATACTGTTTCTTATATTTTATTTATTTGATATTTGAAATTAAGAAAGCTACTAGCAACAGTTGTATTATAATTGTACTTTGTCAAATTTTTATCAACTTACTAGAGCATTTTTTGTTTTGTTTTGTATTTGGCAGGTGCATAATTTTTGCAACTATTGTATCTTTTTTGTTGAATAAAACTTCTATGATTATTTATTCTTCTCTTCCCTATTTAATGTTTACTCCTTGTATTTTATTTTGTCTGATTTGATTTTCTAGCATATTTTTGATAAACGCTTTATTATCCATATTTTATTGTCACTTGGTTTTATGTATGACAATTCTAAACAGCATGTAGTTGGTTATTTCTCATTTGCACAATCCGTTAATCTTTCTACTCTGAAAGGAGAATTTAGCTGATTTATATTAATAACTGATATATTGTTCATTTGTCCAAATTATTTTATTTGTTCTCTCTTGTATTTTGTTTTTTTCCTTATAGTTATAAATATATAAAAGCAGAGGCCATTTCTGTACTTTGTACATTCACCTATCTCGAGATTCATGTTGTAAATCAATTCTTATTTATTAGACAATGTACTTGGATATTTTTCTCAAGGTTCATGAAGTTTATTTGCTAAATACATTCTCTCTACACTATTTTCTGGGACTTGGCAAATCCAAAAATAGATGGCTATTGCTGGCCCTGGCATATGATACTTTAGCTGGGTATAGGGTTATAGAGCCCTAGTCCTTTCCTCTGAATTGTTTTTTAATGAGCAGTTCAGTGCTGACTTCTCAAGGTACAAGTGCTAATCTTTTCCCCATACAGGGTCCAGTAATATCTAATATCTGGATATCTAATGTGTCTTTTCTAGGTTTATAGGGTCATAAGCTCAGAGAGCCTTCAAGGCTCATAGGCCCCAAGTGGTATATGCAACCCCTCTCCAAGGTCTCCTCGGGATGGACCATTCCAGGTAACAACAAAATGTATAGACTTCAGTCTGGACCTCCACAGAAGCCAGCCACCCCTGCCTTGGTTCCTGGGCTCTCCTTCCTGCTGGTTCCCTTAGAAAGCTCAGGGGCATATGTGGCCTCAGAAGTTCCCTTCTGACTCTCAGCCTATTTTGTTTCTACAGAGAGGAAGCAGAAGGGGTAGGGATACAGAGAGGAATTTTGATACAGAGTCCCAGGCCACCATCTTTCCGGTATACTTCATATTTGTGTGACTTTTGTACACACTATGTTATCACAATGACCTTCTAAGTAGAGATGGAGACTACAACACTTTTTGTAGAGGAGCGCATAGAGGACCAGGCAGTGGTTGACTTATCCAGAATCACATGGCTAGTGAGTCACAAAGACAGAACAGAACAAGAGTTCAAGTGTTTTGATATGCATTCCAATAATTTCAATACCCTAAGGGTTTTTCAAAAGTGTAGTTTGCTTTATTCATTTCCAAAATACATCAAACAGAATATACTACCAGAAATGGAGAATGGGGGAATGGTGAGTGTGTGTGTGTGTGTGTGTGTGTGTGTGTGTGTGTGCGCAAATCCCTTCTATTATCTTAGCAGCAAAAAAGTAAATGGAATTCTCAGATATTCAATAGCTGTTCTTTTTTAAAAACTCATTATATATTTTTTTTCAATATGTTCTATATTCCTACTCAGGCAAGTATTCTGTTCTATATACAAACCTGTTAGGGGTTTGAGAGCTTGTATGATTTTCCTGAATCATGACCAACTCCTTTTGGATCGAAGGGAACTGTGGAAAATTATCCCCTGCATCTCTCGTAGATATTATTAGTAAGATTTATTCCAACAGTTGCTCTTTGATAAGCACTGCAAGGAGGGGGAACACTGGGGTACAGGGAGAGAGAATTGGCATCCTTTCCCAGTGAAGTTTTCAGCACAAACATTTTAAGTGCAGTGAGCAATGGGGTACATACTAAAATCTCCCCTATGTGTTATGTTTTGTAAAATCATACTGTTGCTTTCTGCAGGAAAGTTGAGGAAAAAAATAGGCCTGAATTGGTGATTTAAATCAGTGCATCACCTGGGGGGGGCTTGATGAAACACAGATTTCTGGAGCCCGCCCCGCACACTCAACAGTTCCCGGATGGCCTGAGATTCTGCATTTTTATGAAACCCACAGGTGGTGTCGAAGATGCAGCTAGTTTGACCATACTGGGAACTGTGAGGACCACTGGCTTCAAGAATGTGTAGCTAGCCAACATGGAATGTGGTATTGTATAGCTGAGGTTTGTCGTTCAGGGCCATTTCTGTTCTTTCCTACTCTCTTTCTCCCTTCTCCAAGCCCTGAAGTCTTTCTACTCTTTACTATCTCTTAACAATTCCTGGCTGAATTCAGTGTGAACTGCTGAATTTCAGTTTGCACCATTTTCCAAAACTCTTTCATTTTAATAGGATTCAGTTGAATACCAAAACCTTCAAAAACTGAGCGACGCTGGAGAAACTTTTGCATAGAGTATACCTGCTTTGCACCTTCTAAACTGTTCTGTGAACGGAACTTCCTACCGCATGTGTAATTTAAGCTCAGTCTTATTTGTTTTAAGATGGCTTCACATACTGGAGACAGGCAAGAAAGAATGCCAGACCTTAATTCTTTTTATAGTGGGATCTTCCTGGAAGTGTGTTCTGAGCTGTAGCACTAATAATGTGTATTTAATGACAGTAAAAAGGAGACTATCTCGGGGCAGGGATGAAGATAAGTGTTGGGGAGGAAAATAAGAAAGTACAAAGATATGAAAGACACTCAATGCATTGCCCTCAAAATTCCCAAACCCAAAAAGACTCCACAAAGACATGTGAAAACCTCAGTAGGAGATCTACCAAACAAAACTCTTTCGTTTTGTAGAGGGAAGGTTCTGGGACAGTTTAGGTCCATGGCATAATTTAGAGACACTGGGTAACAATAGGGCTGCCTTCATCCAAAAATAATCGAAGTGCAACAACCATGAGGGATTAGATCTCGGTTTCCTTTAGTTGGCAGAGATATCAAACCTTAAGGCGCTGTATCTGGCTGCATCATTTACTTTCAAGTAAGGCAGAGAAAGGCCATGTGACTGCCCACTTACTTTGGGGGTGCACTTAGATTTGACTTTGTAATCCCAGAGGGCTGGGAGATGTTTGACCCCATTTGTTTGAAGTCAGTTGTTAAAAATGTTCCTCTTCGTCCATTTCTCTTTCAAATTCTGTTGATACGAGCAAAATCCCTAGTTTGCATTACAACTGTCATCGAACAAAAAATAAATAAAATAATTAAAAAAACATAATAATCGCATCGTTAAAAACTTCCTAATTTATGCCATCTCATTGTAATCTGGCTGCATATTTCACTCACCCACTGATCTCTGAACCCCTTGAAGGTGGTAGGTGTGGCTGACGTTTCTTTCATCCACTTAGTCTCTGGCATAGACCCTGGAACCACAGGTGAATTCACACTTCTTGTGTTTCTGCTGAGTCACGATAGTGTCTACATATTACGTTAACTTTGATAAGTGCAACTGAGAAGGAACATACTTCCATTTTACCCAGAAATGAGAAAATGGAAAGGCATTACGTTAATACCCCTCATCTTTAGAGTGCCTGCCATGGGCCAGGCACTTTGCATGCATCATCTTACTCCATTTGGACAACTCTGTGAAGCAGAAGTGTTAATGTCACGTCACAGGTATAGAAACTGTGGCCTGAGGCATGACTTGTCTAGAGCTACACAGCTAGAAAATGGAAGACCTGCAGTTTGTCAGCAGAGCTTTCAGCTCTTGAGCTCTTACTCTGTCTACTCTGCCATCCTTTCCTCTTACTCCATGATGATGTGAGGACCTGGAAAAAACAGTGGAAAAGTACTACAGGGGTATTGCTAGGTACTCAGCAGTTTTAAGACCAAGGCTGTATTTAACAGCAAAGCAAGCCGACAGCATGGAGCAAGTTGTCCCCTCCCTAACCTGGTCCAGTCTAGTCTATCCTAGCAGTTCAGCCTTTATTCAACCCACATTTAACAAGTACTTTCTCACTGCCAGACACTGCACCCGAAACTGGAGAAACCCCACACCAAGCAGACACTTTTCCTCACCTTTCAGAAGTTCCCAATTACCCAAGAAAATACCTGAATAGTGTTTTTAAGTGTAATGAAGTGTAGTGCAAGAGTCCAGGTTTCAGAACCGGGCTTTGTACATAAAAAACAGAAAATAGCAAATGCTCCATAGCCTTCAGATTTCTCAAGTAATATTCCCAGGAGGTCAAAAAGCTCTGGACAAGCTGGAAGGAGTCATTCCCCCTCCACCGGCATCCCCAGCCTGCACAGATCCTGGCTCACTCATACAGTGGCCACGCAGGCGAAGCTCTCTGAGAAGGTGGCAAATTTGGTCTTGGTCATTTTTAATTCTCTAAATCAGGGGTGTCAAACTCATTTTCAGCAGGGGCCTCATCAGCCTCATGGTTGCCTTCAAAGGGCTGACTGTAATTTTAGGACTGTATAAATGTGACTACACTTTAACTAGGGGCAAGGAACTCGGCACTGCTGCCGGATAGGGTCAAGGTGCCAGGCCAGATAACAAGGTGGAGGGCCGGATTTGGCCCACAGGCCTTGCATTCGCCACCTGTTTTCTAAATCTTTGTACACATTTACTCCTTTTGGTGGCAGAAAAGTAGCCCTGTTGAATTAAGTAGCCCTGTATTGCTCCCAGATGACAGATTCCTACAATCTGAATCTTCGAGAGTACTCACTGCCCCCTCCCCTGTTGGCCAGACATACTAAGGGGTGACAATTAGGAACAGACCACTCCTCGTCGAAGCTAACTAGCTCCCCTCGGTAAAAAGAGGGGGCAGTGGTGTCCTGGAGCCTCCGGATGCCAGCTCACAAGAGCCAACTGTTAAATATTCAGGAATTCTGGGAGCCAGTTGTTAAACACAGCCATTATTAAAATTTTAGTTATATAAACTTGAAGTTAAGTAAGTAATAACAGTAAAAGTAACAAAGACTCAAAACTCATCTCTCTAACTGGTTTATCACATTTTACTATCCTCAGGCTCTTGAGGCTACTAGCAGCTGTTGCATCTGTCCAGAGGGGAAACTTCCCCGCTCTGTGCTCCTAGACATCAGGGTGAAAACCTGAAATTGGGCATGGTGGAAGTATCTGCACCACGATATTTAGCAAATATTACAAATCAGGTCTATTTGAAGCCAGAGAGCCAGATGTTAAATATTTACCAGCACAGAACTGGGGAAGAGGTTTTTCTCCCAGAGAGTTGCAAGCAGTATCACTTTAACCACAGGTGAAGCCAGAGCAAACACAGGCGCAGGCGCAGGCACAGCTGTGAAAAACCTGCAGGGAAGGCCGATGCGCACAAGGTGACTCGAGGATGACTGTGATGCCTATCGTGTGGGACGCAAGTTAGTGTACCCTTCTCAACCCTGCTGCCCAGACTGGCCTGCGCCCCCGTGGTCGGGTCCCCCGAAGGGGAAGGAATCCAGTTCTCTGAGCCTTTCCAGATTTACAGAGACATACGACCCAGAACGAGCTGGCAGAGGCCGCTCAACATTTGCCACCAATAGAGAAGTCCCGCTGATTTCCAAGAAAGAAATAAAGCAGACTGTCCATGAGCCAGAAGTAATCCAGGCATGGCACTAGTAGGCGTAAAACTTCTGTCATCACGGAGTCACCCTGGGAGCTGAGAAAGGTGGGCTGGAAGCTAGGATGGGTGAGGTGAACTTCAGTATTTAGGGTTAAATGTCTTTATTCAGTTGGCAATTAGGAACCACATTAGATCTGGGGTTTTGAGGGAATAACCTCCAATACAGAACTGTCCAACAGGTCCTCCTGCAAAGATGGATTGTCCCATCCATACGCACTGCTCAAACAGCAGCCACGTCATCAGGCTGTGGAACACTTGAAATGTGACTAGTGAAATAAGTACTGAATTCTAAATGGTGCTTACTTTCAATGACTACAAATTTAACTTTACAAGACCACGAGTGGCTAGTGGCTCTCATAGTGGACGATGCAGCTCTAGTGAATTTGAAGTTTGGGAGCAGTCAGCATTTAATCAGGGTGAATATAAGTAAAAAAGTTGGGATGTTATTTAACAAAACATAGTGTAGTTTCTTGGAGTGTTTAGGGTTTATAAAAGTATATTTGGCTCACTTTGCTACACATCTATGACTAAGAATTCCAGAAGGGCCAATTTTCAGTACTAAATTTCTGTTAGATTTCTGAAAAATCCAATCTTGTCACTTACATGGGGCACTCAATCAGCCTCCCAGGCAATGGACCTCCCAGGATAGGTTAGCCACCTGTGTGGGCTTGTCTCTGGCTCCTGCCCTTAGTTTCCTCAGCAACTGGATGCAATCTAGTCCCGTTCTTCAGCCCATTCTGACCAAGGCAGGCAGAAAATCATATTCTCCAACTCGTCAAATCACAGGATCCTCCAGGTACCTACTGAAATTTGGTCTCCATCTGATTCCTGCTGTGTTCACACCGAGTGTGGGGCTAAGTGTTACCTAAGCCCCTTGTTCTTGCTCCTGTCTGATTGCTGCTTTGAGCAGCAGCCTGCATTTTATGGCCATGAGAAAGCCTCACCATCAACTTCTGTCAGGTTCTCCATCCAACTGTACAAATACAACACTTTGAGAATTGCAGCAGCATGGCCCACTCGCCAGGCCCACGCTCCTTAGGTACTCAGGCCATCCAGCGTGGTTTTTGTATGCCTATTTGCACAGGTGAGAGGAGAGAGGGGGCTCTGTGAGATGCCCTTTCTGGCCAGCGAGACACAGTTGGCTCTGGGGAGAGAACCCTCATGCTTACTTATCCTGGAAGGACTTCCATGTAAACTTTCAAAGTAACTCCGACAATGTTTGAGACAAAGTTAATTCTATTTCTAATAAATCATAATAACTGGGTTTGCAGAATAAAAAAAGGCTTTATTTATTTTACTTTGTGATTAACGGAGAGTTTTCCGTTGTGACTGGTTTGTAACTTTTTTTAAAGAGCTGCTCTCTTTACCTCCTTGTTTATTTCTTTGTAGTCGTATTTACTGAGGTATAAATTACATACAATAAAACCTTTTTTGGCATACAGCTCTATGAGTATTGACAAACACATACAATCCTGTAAGTACCACTGCAATCAAAACATAGAACAGTTCCATCACAACGAAATATTCCATTCTGTCACTTTGTAGTCAGTCTCTCCATCCACCCCCCAGCAACCATCGATCTGTTTTCTGTCCCTGTGGTCCTGCCTTTCCCAGAATTTCATATACATGAAATCATACAGTATCTAGCTTTTTAGTCTGATATCTTTCCCTTAGAATAGTGTATTTAAGAGTGAAACTTCCAAGTTTGCCTTTTCACAGCCGACCTAACAATTGTGCGGCATCGCAACAAGTGCTGTACCAGGTACGTCCCGGGAGCAATAGAGAGATGCACCAGTGCTGAGAATAGGCCATCAGAATCTTCTGAGAGGGGGGGACATTTGACTCAGGGCAAAAAGTAGCCAAGCACCCACTGCTAAGGTAAAGAGAGAACCTTACAGTTATAGAAGCCAATGCCCAAACCTGAGGAAATATTAAAACAAGCCAACAAGCTTCCTTCCTAAATGAAGAAGCCACTAAAATGCGCAGGTTCCCATACTCTAGTCTAGAGACCATGACTCTAGACTCAGGAAAAAAGAATGCATGCATCGAAAAACTGGTAACTCTGGATCCAAGTGCAGTGAAAATGACGCTGCTTCTAACTAGCTAAGTTTCTAACTTCACGACACATACCTCCCTTCATTCGATTCAACAGTGATAAAGAGGCAGAAATCTTTCAAGTCAGAAGTCCATTAATCGAGCAAATTCTACAGCAAACCGCACCCTGGACTGAGGGTTTGGGGTGTGAGAGAGGAGACTGCAGAAGAGTTCTGAGATCCAGCTCTAAAATCTTCCCTGACACACAAATGAGAGGAAATTACTCATCATGTGATGGGATTATCTGTCCATTTGCTTTCCCATGGGAATATTAACAAGACAAAATTAAAAAAAATAATGCGCCGAGTTTCGGCCAAATGTTTCTAGCTGTGGGGGCAGCAGATCAGCTCTGTAGCCGACCAACTGCTTCATCATGGGCAAGTCTCTTAACTTCTCTGGTTCTATTGTCTTTTCCATCACAAAAAACACAAATTGATTAAATAAAATAAAATTAAATTTTTCAAAAAGAATGAAGTTGGATCAGACCATTTCAGAAATTCCTTCCAGCTCTTCTATTTTACGATTTTATAAGCTGATGTCAAAACCACTGCACTTAGGGACACCAGCAGCACACTCAGAAATGGGGCTGGGATAAAGGCTACATTCACGGCACCAGGGTCCAGGGAGCACAATGAGGCTCTCTGTTGGCATGCCGGGTGGAAGGGCAGAGAGCCTGGGAGGTCTGGTGTTCACTCTCTCCACCACGGATCCCCAGTGAGTCACTAAAATTATGGCAGCAATGGTGAGAGTGAAAAGAAATTAGAAAATAGAGCACTCATTGACTAATGATTTTCTTGTACCTTTACTGGGGCAATTAGAAGCCCTTTTGGAGGTCACTGTGTCTGGCCAAACTCTATCTTTATTAAAAATCAAACTCACCCACATCCATTCTCATCAGCTCAAATACTGCGCTAGTCTGTTTACTTCTGGACTCTTGGAAACACTGTTACATGTAGGGCCAGAGTAATGTGCCTCAGGTTCCAAGAGACACAGAGCTGCTCCCAAATGGAAAATCATTCTCCAGTTCTCCACTTTTACCACTGCTTCTCTCTGCTGCCCTCTCCCTTGTCCCTGCTTTGTGTCTGTCCCCCGTCCTACAGATACACCAGCACTGGGCACAATTCCAGGACCACCCCTCTCTTTTCTAGGGAGGGTGGGACAGGGCCTCTTCCAAGCTCCCCTGGCACGTGCATGGTACTCTGGTGTGTCACAGATTTCCAGCAGGGTGGAGGCTATGGTCTTAGCATGAGCCACGGACTCTGGTCAAAGCTAAGGGAAACTCTTCACAGAAAGGTTTCACAGCCTTTGAGCCGGGTACCCACAGTTGTCAGATCTTCCCTCCCACAGAGTCTGGAAGGTAGGGTGTTCACACTCCACAGAGATGCTTTCCAGGTCCTTAAGAAAGATGTGCCTGGATCGTAAAGCTAACAAAAGGTTTATTTAGTTTCTAAGGGTAAGTGTTCTGATATTTTTCTAGAGTAAGTATTCTGACAAAAAGGAAGAGAAGGGAGATCTCTTCCCTTATTTTCAACAGGGGGAACTAATACTATTTTTAATTCATACTTGCCCTTATAACACACATACATACACACACACAACACTCCTTTAAATCATAATTCTGAACTAAACTGTCTGACTCCTGCTGTTCTACCACAATCCAGACTCATCCTGAATGAGGACTTCATAGGCAGCCATAAGGTCAGGGTCAAGGCCATATTAAAAACCCAACTTGTCTACCAGCACTGCTTTCAGCAGAGTTAGGAATGAGAGCAATGATTCCCACACTGGCTACACATTGGAACGATGTGATGTTTGAGCCCCACCCCAGATGGAAATGGTCCCTGACCACCGGTATGGTTTAAAGAGAAAACAGGTGCTTCTAATGTGTGTCCAGAGTTCAGAACCACTTAGCCACAGATGTGAT
This sequence comes from Carollia perspicillata, assembly GCA_004027735.1. NCBI lineage: Eukaryota > Metazoa > Chordata > Mammalia > Chiroptera > Phyllostomidae > Carollia > Carollia perspicillata. The sequence continues at coordinate 16,439 of PVKM010014554.1, forward strand.
AAGACCCTCAGTCCTGGCTTCACAATACAATCTCAGGAGAGTTTATAAAATCTGGATGCTCAGGCTTGTACCCCAGCCCTAATATATCATGACCTCTGGGCTTGGGACTCAAGTATCTGTATTTCTTAAAGCTCCTTTAATGAGGCCAGAATACAGCCAAGGCCAAGAACCGCTGGTATGAGAGTTTGCCTGTGCAGAGCAGCCCACTCAAAGCCTTGCTCCAGGCCTGTGGGCTTGTGGGCAGGCCTCACCCCATGCCTTACATGGGCATCTCTGTAGTACCTACTGAGTAGTGCTGCCCTTAACAAATGACATAAGTTTGAATCATGTTTCATGCAGTAAATGTCATTTGTTACTAATAAATAGTGGCCATTATCCTTACAGGTTCATGTAATATTTAGATAAAAATGTTAAACTCTATTTCAGCTAATTTTTGCTTTGGACATACAATGTACCATCTAATGGGAATTTTCCTTTCTGTATGACTCTGTTGGCTTTGTATGTTTTATTTCTGTGTTCTCCTGTTCTTACCTATCCTGGCCCCCTTCCGGTCATCGAACTACGGAAAAAGATATCACAGATGTATAGAACCCCCCACCCCTGCCTTGTCTTGACAGCCCAGCCCTGCACATCTGGGCATCCACATCCCCCAACACAGTGGTGCTTGGCAACAGAGGTCAAGTTTTCTGATGGAGGGTGAAAAAATAAAACTGTCTGTCCTAGTGGTTCTCAAACTTTAGTATACACTGGATCGCCTGGTTGGCATGCTGAAACATGGATTACTGGACCCACTCTGAGTTTCCAAGTTGGAAGGTCTGGGATGGGACCTGAGGTTCTGCATTCTAATATCAATATAAGAAACATGCAAAACTGAAGGGATTTCGTATGAGTTTATTTGAGTCAAACTGACAACAATAGGCGAGAAGCAGTATCTCAGCAGACTGAGAAACTGCTCTGGAGAACAGCAGTTTTGCGCCTTGTTTTATACAGTAGAATCCAAGGAGGAGGCATAAGAAGGGTCACATGAAATCTGCTCGTGGTAGATTAAGGAGGAGGGAGAAAGCACAGTGGGGAAATCTCTGGGATCAGAAAAAAGTAAAACGAGGAGACATTTCTTTTACAGAGTGGGCACAGAGCAGTTAACGGTTAACCTGTATAGCACATAGAGAGGGTGTGCAGGGAACAAGTTAACAATGAGGGTTTCTGTGATCTCGTGCTCTGATGATGTCTGTGGTTGTGCCTCGAGGGGTTGGGGGATAAAAGATTACTCTAACATTTCAAAGGTATGTTACCTCAGATGCAAAAAGACAATAGGCTCATGTATGATAAAAATTGACCTTTGTCTGGAAGCTATAGGCCTGGGACATGACTACGCACCATAACCTGCTTTTAGTTAGGAGTTTTTATGTTCAGATCCTCCTATTTGATTGCGTTGGGTCTCCCAGTCTGCAAGGCTGCCATGCTGGTCTCCCCTGAGCTCCTCAGGGTTAGTCTGTGGCTCCTCTCTGTCCACACTAATAAACTCACAGGTAGTGCTGATGCTGCTGTTCTAAAGATCACACTTTGAAAACCACTCATCTACCCCTTTCCTCTCTCTGCCATGCAAGCAAGCACAGAATGTTCAGGGCTCTTAGAGGCTTTTCACAAGTCTCCACTTCAGGCAGCTTTGAAAAGAAAATAATATCTACATAAACAGACTCAGTGGTTTTGAAGGAGGGCCCCTGACTGTGCACCACCCCATCTGAAAAGCTCTTTGTAGCCAGCACAGAGAGAGAGGGTTGCTGATGGGGGCTGGTTTCAGACAAAATTCTTGTTTTTATTTTGCTGATGTTTTTCATCTCCACCCACCCTGTGTTTCTCACCACACCCTGAGCTAACAGCATTTATTGCCCCAGGAAAATGTCTATCACAAACAGAAAAGAATGGGAACACTTTAAAAATGTAAATTTATGGACATATTTCTAATTCTGTGGTGCACTAGAAGACGGTAAAGAAATAAGAGTCATTCCAAAAATACCACCAATTTGAATTAACTTTAAAAATAAGAGCTTTTCTTTTGTGAGAACTTCAGGTCCCTGGGAAAACAACTAACGCTAAGTCAAGGAAAAGTTCACTTTAAAAAATAAACAAACCAATAACAATAAAAAATGTGAAGAAAAGAATAAAGTCACAAAGGTTGTGGGAAAATAAATAAATAAACAAACAGAAGGAAAAGGCGAATGGGGGAGGGAAAAGGGGGAGATCCAAGAATTGTACAATAGAGAATGAACAAAAAGTAGTCCTGATTCAAACCATATGTAGGTAAGATCCCTCCATTCATTTTACGTACAATATCTTTGCCATGATTTTTGCCAACTCAACACTAACATTCTTTCATGATGGCCTCAGGACCTCAGCTCCTGCTTCTCATCAACCACTTTAGGGGTCATCATAAGGTAGCTGGATTAGGCAAATAAAACCACAGAGTACCCAGTTTAATTTAAATTTTGGATAGTTCAAATATATAGTACATGCTTATACTAAAAATGTTTTCATTGTTTATCTGAAGTTAAAATTTAATCAGGCATCCTGTGTTTTATGTGGTAATCTATATCATCACCCCACTTTTAATATACATTTTCTATATAAACTCAGGCATTGGACTCAGCCCTTATTCTTTTCTTAATCTTCACTCAAAGATATATGTTTTAAACATTGATTTTAAAGAGAGAGAAGTTGGGGGAAAGAGAGAGAGAGAGAAACATCTATGTGAGAGAGAAACATCAATCACTGCCTCCCACACATGTCCTGACCAGGGATCAAATACACAATGTAGTTATATGCCCTGACTGGGAATTGAACCCACAACCTTTCGGTGTAAGGGACGACGCTCCAACCAAATGAGCCACCCAGCCAGGGCTCAGCCCATATTCTTTATTTTCTATAAAGTAAGCCAACTACCTGTCATCTTTACTACAGATTTGGGAAGATGAAAGGTTTTTTGTCACAGAAACACATACAACTTCATCTTCAACATGCGTTCTAGCTTTTCACCAGAGCTCCTCAGCCATTTACACAACTGAGATTCCACTTGACTCAACTTTCTTTCTCTATCATCATTCTTTTCTTCTACTCCTCTCATACTCAAACTTTATTTCAAATTCCAAATATCTCTAAGACTTTTTCAATTTGACTCTTCCTGGTGTTTTTCCAGGTCTCGCTTTGCACCCTAAACAGAATATCCAAGTATCATCTAGGAGCTTTAAAAATACAGTTGATCCTTGAACAACATGGGGGTTCGGGGTACGAACTCTCATGCAGTTGAAAATCTACTTATGACTTTGACTCCCCAAAACAACTAATATCCTACCGCTGACTAGAAGCCTTACTGATAACATAAACAATTGATTAACACATAGTTTGTATGTTATATGTATTATATTCTTATTCTTATAATAAAGTAAGCTAGAGAAAACAAAACGTTATTAAGAAAATCATAAGGAAGAGAAAATACATTTATAGTACAGGACTGATTTATTTTAAAAAATGCATGTATAAGTGGACCTGTGCAGTTCAAACCATGTTGTTCAAGGGTCAACTGTATACAGATACAGATGCCTGTAGTCACTCCCAAAGATTCTAATTTAATTGGTCTAGCATGGGACCCAGGCATTGGTATTTTTAAAGTCCTCTCAGGAATTTTCATGAGCAAAAGAGATTGAGAAATACTTATGTAGATGGGTGCTTCTCAAACATTAATTTGCATAAGAATCAAGGAGGATCTTGTTCAAAATGCAAATTCTGGCTTAGAAGATTGAAGCCCAGGCTAGAAGTCTTGCATCACCAACAGCCCCCAGGAGATGCCAGTTCTGCTGATCAGAGAACATTTCCAGCAACAAAATCTTAGAGGGAATCAAGTGCCAGGTGTTAAAAGCCTCCTTTGAAATGAGGGGTCATCACTGACAGATGGAACAGATTTACAGATGTCACAGTTTGCTAGAACGCCAGCTATCCTAGGTAGGTGGGAGGAAGTTCATAACAGCATGAAGGTAGGACAGCATTTCTTGACCTTATTACCTTCCTTGTTTAGGACTTATATGTAGCCAAGATGTTTAAATCCAAATACTTCCTTAATAAAACAACCAGACCCAATAGTTATTGATCTCTTCATTTGATTCAGAGCACTTTATTACAGCTACAGCTTGACTGCCTAAACTCCTTTGAAAGCCTGTTAGAGAGCTACAAGTCCCCATTCAACAGATGCAAACACTGAGGCCCAAAGTTGCTAATACATCCAGGGCCATTATTAAAGTGGTCTACAAATAATTTGTAGTACCAATGTTTCTATTAAATCCAGAGGGTCATAATATGGTATTGTTTACTTGAAAGTTACTGAGAGTAGATCTTAAGCATTCTAAACACACACACACACACATGAAGTTAATTATGTGAGGTGATGGATGTGTTCATTATAAAAAAATTCAGATGTAGCCTCTAATTTACAACACAATTAATTATAAACCAGTGCTTCTCAAATGTTAATGTGTGTACAAATCTCTGGGGTCTTGATAAAGTGCAGACTGATTTCACAAGTCCAGGAAGAGCCAAGGTTGGGTGAAGACAAGCTTCTGGGTGGTGCCTGTGCCTGGACCACACTTGAGGCACCAAGGATTTAACCTCACCTCAGCGAACTCAGCTTTCTCAGCTCTGACATTTAGTGATTCAGCTTTCTCAGCTGTGGGATTCTTCTCATTATTCTCTGGGTTACTAAGCAGTGAACAAAATGTAGTAGCAGTAAGAACATACTGAAAGTTCTGTGCTTTGTGTTGCTTATGTCCATTAAAAAACTGCCAACAGTGCTTTGGGAAAATATGTTTTTTTTTCCTCATTATATTCTAAGTTGTCTTCTAAAAAGTAGTTGGAGGTGATGTGGAGTCTCCACCTTTCAGCCTTCCATTTCATTTCAGATGCTTACCTATAAGACATTAGTGGCAACACTTGTATGCAAAGGAAAAGATTTAATAAATCATTATTGGTTCATATCTGTTACTATCTTTACTTTAACATGAATCTGTGGAAAACTCATGATTTTTACTTTGCAAAAGTAGCCAATCCATGTTTTGGTGGTGGTGGTGTGTGTATGTCGCTTTTTTTTTCTGTTGTTGTTATTCACACTTACCTTTAAAATAAATCCTTTTTTTTTCTTTTGGCTTGTGTCCCAAAAAATATGATAAATTTTCCAAAGATGAATTCCAAGCTAACAATGCAGGCATCTCAATGACATCATTATTGAGATGCCTAAAAGGAGAGCTAATGTTTGTTTGGAAAAAGATTGCTTACTTGCCCCTGGCCAGGTAGCTCAGTTGGTTGGATTATTGTCACAATATGCCAAGGTTGTGGGTTTGATCCCCAGTCAGGGCACATGCAAAAAGCAACCGATGAGTTCATGGATTGGTGAAACAACAAATACTCTCTCTCTCTCTCTCTCTCTCTGTCTTTCTCTGTCTATCTCTATCTCTGTCTCTGTCTCTCTCTCCCTTCCTCTCTCTCTCTAAAATCAATAAATAAAATTTAAAAAAAATTTTAAAAGATTACCTAGCTGACAGTGTCTTTAATATCATCCACTTATAGTTCCCAAGAGGACTAGTAAGTTTTCAGAGGTCTCCAAAACTGTCTTTGCTCTTGGATTAAAGGGAAAAAAAAGAGAAACGAATGAGAAACATCACCCCTTTCACACATACATATACTCAAACACACCTACACTCACTGCTATCTGAGCGTGTTCCTATTCTGTGCTTTTGACAGTTACTATATTTTTCAGCAATGACAAAGAGAATAATGGTGCTTCCATTACCCTCATACTAACCATCACTTTAATGTTTGTGATAGATTTATTGCATCAAGAGCACCGATTTTCCATTCTTCCCTGTGCCTTTGGAAGTGATCTCTCACATAGACTGTGGACTAAGCTGTGTGACTTATTTTGGCCAACAGGAGAGTAGCAAACTTGATGCAAGCAGAAACTTGTAAAAGCATGGTATCTACTTTTGCACTTGGCCTCTTTGAGTGCATGCCTCAGTTATCCTATCAGAGGCTTATGAGAGACTCATGGAGTACATTGGAATTATCTCAGCTGAGGCAAACCTACACCACTCATTCTCCAGCTGGTAACTCTTGACATTACAAGTAAAAGCTATTTTACCAGCAAATATTGGTTCATTCAGAAATAGCAGAGAAATTCAAGGAATAACAAGGAATTGCAATTTAGGACATGCAGAGTATGGCAAAACTATAGGCAAGTCTGGAGAATAAAGAAAGGAAATGTTCTTTTATAGAGGAACATGGAAGTTGAAAGGAGCTCTTATAAACACAGAGCCCACCGGAGAAAACTGGCAGTTCGAAAAGTAATGGCTTTTCATTTCCTGGGTTATGACAGTCTCTCATTGGCTGAGCTGTCGTTGGGGGAAGAGAAAACCTTCTTTCCTTCTGCTGGGGTAGTAGAGTAGATGTTTAATTCTCTACTAGCCCCACACCACATCTGTTGCTATTTGGGACAACCAATGATGAGCAGTAGGGTATGAGAACTCATCTACAGCCCCCACTATTCCAGTCTTGGTTGAGGTCACCTATATTAATTTTCATACAACAAATACATTAGAAAGCCCAGCAAGATCAGCAGGACCCAGTCTGTATCAGCAGAATAGCCTAACCAACTCCTGGGCTCGGTAGAAGCAATGTATGAATTTTCTTTAAACCACTAAGTTTTGGACGGCTTGTTCCTCAGAAATATAGACAGAAACTATGCTTGGCATCATCCTCTGAGGCAGAGTCACAGTCTTTCTGAGTTGGAAGAGTGTGTTGCAGCCTTTCAAGGCCAGGCAGGTTCACATGGGATTCAGGCAGATAGAAGAAAATTTGTGGAGCTGTGGTAATGCCTGACATGCCTTTATTCAAAGGCAGGGCCATCCACACACACCACAAGCCTTGTGTTGTGTTGATGGAAGTCCCAACTCCCTTATATACTAAATGCACACAAAGCCAGCAGGGTGCCAAGATATTCACACTGTGCATGAGGGCCCACTTAAGATTATGGGAATACTGCTTAATGAGCCCATTCTCAAAGTTATGGGAATACTGCTTCTCTTAGTTGCCCAGACATCCGGGTGAGAGAGCCTGACCGATTTTATTTACTCTACAAAAAGTCTCCACCGTCCTTCCACTCAAGTAGTCATAAACTTAAATGCCTAAAGAGACTAGGAGTAAATTTTAAAAAGTAAAGCTGTCCAGTCATTAGATAACAGAGTAGTCGTGATAGGTGAGTAAAAAACATACAACTATATCTAAAATCATTTCATACTCAGTGTTAACAAAGGATTTTAAAATACTGCGTGAGCCAAATATAAGCATCAATTAATTGAATATGGCTCATGGGTCCCAGCACCTGGAGTCTGATTTCTAGTTTAGTCTCTAGATTTAGTGATGCAAATGCCTTGACCAGGTTCCCACAAGTGGTTAAAGATTAATCCAGGACTTCAACCAGTCCTTTTTCCATCACACCTACAAAAGGCGGTGATTTTATTAACATTTTACTGCTAAAACCATTAAGGTTCACAGAGTTTCAGTTAATGACTCCAAGGTCACATAGCTAGTTAGTGGACAGTGTGGGATTCACACTCAGATCTGTCTGGTGATCACATATGCACTATGCACCCCTGTAGGTTAACCACAAACATTCCAAGTGTCCTAGACCAGAGGTCAGCGAACTATGGCCCATAGGCTCAATCCAGACCAGACAGACACCTTTTTTTATGAATAAAGTTTTATTGAAACACAGCAAAACTACTTTTTTTATGGCTGCTTTCACACTACAATGGCAGAGTTGTAACAGAGGCCAACAACAAAACTAAAGATGTTTATTTTATGTCCATTTATGGAAGAAGTTTGCCAACTTCTGGCCTAGAGGCTTCCCTCTGCTACTAGTGATCACAAGGTCTTCAAGACAGGCAGGGTCTCCAGCTTACTCATTGATGGGACCTCTAATTCAGGCTCGTCATAACTCAAGGAACATGGCTTGCTCAAGATCAAAACTGGGCAAAGTTGGAAAGATGACAAGACAGTGGAAGATCATTTTGACCTAACATTAGCCTAAAGTTTCACAATCTTAAAGTTTGCACTGAAGAAACCCATTCCCTAACAGCAAAATAAACAGCAGCTATAGATAGCATCTATATAAACACACCTGCCTACTCCTTGGCACTTGGAGCCTTTGTTTTGCATTTCATTCAAACGTGGGAAGAATCCATCAGCAGGACTCCTAAAGTTTCCAGAGCCTTTAATCAAACAAATGATGAGGAAAATCTGTCAGTTTTACCGAACAGTGAAGCCCCATTTTTTATTAGAACAGGAGACAAAATATTGTGATGTGAGCTTATATTACAGAACAGAGGAAAAAGACTTTTAAATGAAACGGTGAAGTGCGAAAGTCATATTCTACCATAATACAATGAACAAAGTCACAGTACTGCTCATCCCTGACAGAAACAGGTTCCAGCCTATTGTCCTATTTTCATTATTGCATGAGAGGCGCTGGAAGACTGCTTACCAGATCCCAAATATGTCTCCACCCAAACTGGCAAACTCCTGGGAAGATGAGCATTCCATCATTCATTTGAGAGCATATTCCAACCAGGGCAGAAAATGCATTTGCTCTGGAAGGGAGAAGTGACCTGAATCCTGGGACTAAATTTACTATTTTCTCTTCCACCTTGCATTCCCGCTAGGTCCCAGATTTTCTGAGGCTTTGTCAAGCCCAGAGCCCAACTGTTGGCTGCCTTGAGGTTTACCCGGGTAGCAATTTAAAATTACTGTTCCCTAGGCCCCACCCCAAACTTGCTGAATCAGAACTTGCAAAAGGTGAAATGTGACATTTGGTATTTTGCAAACATCAATCAGGTCATCTTAGACCATAGTCTGGTTTTACAATCACTCTGAAAATCATTCCCCTAAGCTCATGAATGACTTTAACGCAAACTCACCTACTTTTGCTTACTTTAAATGAAGAAAAAAGGGGGTGAAGTACAATGAGAGTATGCTTATCCCTTGAATTAATAAATAGAAAATTTTCGAGGTTCTGCTTAATGCAAATACTCAATTATCCTTATTCATTACTTGTTAGCTCTTATACTTCAGAAAATTAATTAATCTCTCTGGGCTTTACCCCTCAGCTGTTAACTGACAAGTTTAGCTCAGGTGGCTTGAAAACCCTCTGAGTTGTATACACTATCTCTTGTGTAACCCATTCATGGAATAAACTCTGGACTATTTATTTTCATTTATCTCCCAACTCTTACCCAAAGCCCTGCCACTTTTAAAATATTGTCTTTGAAGATGAATGAGTCACCTCATCTCTATAGCTCCCCAGGTACCTAATACAGGCAGAAAAAAAAAAGAAGTAAAAGGGAGAAGAGAAAGGAGAGCAGGTAGGAGGTAGAAAATTTTTCACTTTTGATTCAAATTATTTCCTCAAGGTCCTCTGTCCCAATGAGTCAGTAACTCAAAGTTATACATGTTACACTGCACAAGGACAAGGCACACAGAATGTATCAAAGACTTGTAGATAACATTCGTTTGACTACAGCTAGTGAAAAACTGCATTCAAATATGTCAAAGAATAACCAAAGCCTGAATAACCAAAGCCTGCAAATGGTCTCCATGGGGGCTGAACTTAGTACATTGGACAAAGAAAGCTGTATCCTTCTGGGGAAGCTCATCGGGCATCTTCTAGTGGGTAGGGTGAAAGCCAGAGAGAGGGCAAGAGGGAGGAAGTCATTTCCAAATAAGAAAGGATCCAAAGGCCACTTTGCAATTGGTTACAGATGGGGATTAAAAAGTCGCCCATTGCGGTTGGTCATTAGTCCTGTATGATGTCAGACACATGACACCATCTGCATCTCCATTTCATACTGAATGTAGTTCTCAGCCCAGACCAGTGTGAGTTGCTGAAGGCTCAACCAGGCTTTGATGGTTATGCAAGGGTCAAGCCTTTTTGTGTATGGGCAAGGTTCTAGCAGAAATTTCTGTTATTTACTAGAAAACTGAAATAAATAAGATGTGCATTTATTGCTTTATAACTTGCCTTTTGTACCTCATAATATACTGCAAACATATTCTATAAAATGTATTACTCTTCAACATTATTTTTGATGACTACAAAGTATTCCGTTATGAGTGTCTATCACTTTCACCTATTCTGTTGTTGATATCCAGGATGTCTCCATGTCTCTGCCATTAAAAAGAGAGCTTCAATGCAAAGTCTCAGAGTCAAATACTACACAGACCCTCATTTGTTTTCTTTAAGTTCATTTCTAGAAATGCAGCCACTAAACCAAAAATCATAGACATCTTCAAAACTATATTTACTACCAACATTGCCCTCTAGAAACAGACTATCATTTCATACTTCCACTGACAAAAGGCACATGCTACAGCATTGATGTATAAGATCACAGGCAAGGGTAATCGAGGGCAGAGAATTAAGGACTCACTAAACTAGTGGGTGTCTGATTCTTCTCCAGTAGGGAAGAGTTGACCATGGGGAAGCCTGCTATGTTTCAGGTAAAGTTGGTTGCTGTCTCAGTTAGGGCTCCTGCAGAAGCAGACCCTTAGACAAGGATTCAGTTACAAGTGCTTTATTTGAGAGATGATCCCAGGAAATAATAATTGCAGGATGGGGTTGAGGGGAGAGGAGGGAAGATGTAAGACAGGGCATGAATGGTAGTGAGTTAAGGATATGCTATCAAGCAAGTTACCAGTGTGAGCAGCTAGAGATTGATCTTGCTGGGTTAATCTGAAAACAGTGTAGAAGATACTCCTCAGAGTTATTTCCTTGAAGGATGAGGTAACTGGAGTATCTCTGCATCAGCTCCTACCAGTCATTGTTTGAAGGCTGCTCTGAGAGAGAGATAATTGTCCAGCACCTCCAGCCTGCTGTGAGCATAGTCAGGCAAAGCTATCTAACTCTGCAACGGTAAGAGTTTCAGGGCTGCAGTAACATTATGGGGAATGCATGCACGAAAGGGCAAAGTGGGGCAATAATATACAGTTTCTCTCTCACTTTTCAGCCCCTACACAACATGGCAAATCTCTCTTAGAAAGCTATCATGAGTGTCCAGGCTATGGTGCAATGCCCGGGATGCGAATGCATCATGCCATCTTTCAGAGTATAATTTACATGAAGTAATATGCACAAATTTGGAATTTCCCCTTCTAGCTATGACAGAGCAACAAGTATCAGCTATGCCCTGCACCCCCAAACCTTAACTAAAAAGCTGGACAAAATAAATGAAACAATGTTTTTTAAAGATTGGACAACAAACAGAGCAGGACAGTGGTCTCTAATAGAAATAAACAAAGCAAGGTGAACCTTAATATATAAATTTCTAGAAACATACAATCTTCCAAAACTGAATCGGGAAGAAGCAGAAAACATGAATAGACCAATAGCAACTACTGAAATTGAAGCAGTAATCAGAACTCTTGGAAGACAAAAGCCCTGGACCAAAAGGTTTCACAGGTGAATTTCACCAATCATTCAACGAAAAACTAACACCTATCCTTCTCAAACCATTCCAAAAAATTCAAGAACAGGGAAGACTTCCAAACTCTTCTTATGAGGCCAGTATTATCATAATTCCAAAACCAGGTAAAAGTATAACAAAGACAGAAAACTATAGGCCAGTATCTCTGATGAACACAGATGCTAAAATCTTCAACAAAATATTAGCAAAGTGGATCCAGCAATCCTTGAAAAAGATCATACACCATGATCGAGTGGGGTTCATCCCAGTCATGCAAGGATGGTACAATACCTGCAAATCAATAAACGTGATACATCACATGCACAAAATAAAGGACAAAAATCATGTGGTCATATCAATAGATGCTGAAAAAGCATTCGATACAATCCTTCAGACATTTGTGATAAAAACACTCAGCAAAATGGGAATAGAGGGAGCATACCTCAATATGATAAAGACCAATATGAAAAGAGTACTGACAACATCATACTCAGTGGGAAAAACTAAAATTGCTTCCCTCAAGGTCAGGAACAAGACAGGGCCATCACTTTCACCTCTCTTATTCAACAACAACAACAACAACAAACAACAAAAATGGTGAAGCTATGATTTCCCTATGTTACTATCTGGAGAGAGTTTTCAGGCTTCAGCATGGGAAGGGGAAACACACAGGGACAGTGGGGTTAGGAAGACAGGGAAGCTAGAGTTTTCAGGGAAGAATACCAGAGGAGAGGAAGAAGGAGGAGAGAGAGAAAGAGAGAGAGAGAGAGAGAGAGAGAGAGAAAGAGAGAGAGAGAGAGAGAGAATCTCCAGAGTTCTGTAGGGGGTTCTCATTGAGTCTTTACCTTAATACTAATCAGCCTACTCATGGGAAGAAAGCACCCA
>PVKM010014555.1:0-28892 GCA_004027735.1 Carollia perspicillata
CTCGAGATGATACACCTGCTGCACCTTATTGAGAACGGGGGTCTTCTGTGGGCAATGCAGATGATCTTTGTCCTGATAACACTTTCATGACGCTCATGTAAAACATATTCTTAAAGCCTCAATTAAAAATGCATTTCTTTGACTTTTATGTTTTAAAAGAAGCCTAATTTTAAGAATACAATTGCTGATTAATTACACTGCCCTTTTCCATAAACCTGATATAATGTGCACTTTTTTCATACTTACAAAAATAATTACAGTACTTAATTTTAGAGTAACTTTCCTTAGACCTTCTTTTAAAAGCAAATGATACTTATAGTGTAACTGTAAGTATACAATATTAATTAGGATTTCCTCTTAGGAGTGGCATTTCTCTTGTGGCTTCAGAAACTAATACATTAATCACTTCAGGGGCTGTTGTATGGCATAGGGTTGTTGTGGACTGAAGTGAAAGTTCTGTGCCTTCTGTATTCTAAATGTCTGCACATTCTCCACACCCGCTGTCTTTCTGGTTTTCCTTTCGGTGAAGGGAGGACAGTGCCACCTCTCCGAGCCCACGGGGAGGCCAGCAGGAGCTCTGTTTCCCTGTACTCATCCCACAACCTGATCAGGTATCAGTCCTGTGGATTCTTGTTTTTGCCTTCTCGTCTCTCCATTCCCTGCTCTCACCCCGAATACTTCTGATGAGTTCACACTCTGGTCAGCCTTTGCTTGGACTGGTGAGATTTTTTTAAGGTCTATCTCTATCAGTAAACTGATGAGTTAAAACTCCCCAGGGTAACATTTTTAATATTTGAAGAAATTAAATCCATGCACTATTTGTCTAATATATGTTACAAATATACATTTTAGATAAGGTGAAGAATGAAATAATTTTAAAAAGTTGTGCTTTTTAATAGCACAAAAGCAATTTTCTCATAAAAATAGAAACTTGTCAATGTAATTGATGATTTATTATTAAACATCTTTTAAAAATTATTGTAAGTATACTTTCTATTTAATGATGATATACGTAGAGAAAAGAGGAAAAATCCTAAGCTTGAATTGTCACAAAGTGAACACAGCAGTATAATTATGTAATTTACAATAGGAGCAGGAAATAGAACATGACCAAAACCTAAGAAGCTCCTCCGTGCCCTCTCCCTGTCTACCTCCCTCCCCTAATGCCAAGGTTAACTACCAGCCTGACCTCTGACACCACAGATGGGGTTCATCCGTTTTGAACTTTATGTAGATTCAGTCAAAGAGCATATCCTCCTTGTGTCTGGCCTCTTTTTCTCAATGTGACGTTTTTGAGATTTTACTCATATTGGGAGTAACAATATATTTCGTCATCCTCATTGCTGAATATCTTACTAGTGTTGAGGACTTTATACCACCAATAGCTAACATCTCAAAGCACAACATACACTTCAAGTGAGGTTTTTCTTTATTGATATAAAACAATATTTCAAGTACAGTTATGGATTATTCAGACTATTGGCCAACTTTTCATCAGATCTACGTGGCCATTGCTCTTAGCTCACAATGTAGTTGAGGAAGACTTTGTGCTCAGAGGAGGAGCTTGAGTTCTGCCATTTCCTTGTGCTTGAATTATTCATATTATCTAGTATATAATGTCTCTGCAGGAATCTTTTTAACAGCATGTGTGCATTTTGTGAGAGCTGGCTTAGTTTAAATTAGGTAATATAAGCCATAAATCTACTTAACTGGGCACACGTTAGCTGAACTATAATGTCTAAACTAGTAAAGATGAGGAGTGCCCTGCCACCTCTTCCATATTGTAGGAGTCTCTTTATTCTTCCATCAGGATAAGAGGCATGCGGCACTCTGGCACATGGACAAGGTGAAGTTCTGCGTATTAATCCACGTATTAAGGGCTACTAAGCCTGATATTCTTTTTAGATCATGATACAACAAACATGTATCAACAGAAGTTCTGATATTTTCTTTCCATATCAAATTAGATCAGCTTGCACACATCCCGTGACACATTCTTCCCACTTTGGAAACCATGAATGAAGTGGATGGAATAGTGTTCTCCCAACACTTTGCTAGTTTCTTACCCCACTTGAGTCTACTCTCCAAATAACTGCTAGGGTCATATTTTTAAAACACAAATCTGATGAAGCTATGTCAGTGCTGGAAACTCTTCACCTCTTTTCCACGTCCTTCACTAGCTCCTCCAATTGCCTCCAGCCTACACAGCCAAACTCTTCATCACTGCCTTCCACACCCAGCCCCCTCCTGCAAACACACCCCTGGTGGTCAACTTACTGCCATCTTAACATAAGCTGATAGAGATTTCCTTACTTTTGGGCATTTGGTTTCCTTGCCTAGAAGGCACTCTTGCAACTCATGTACAGGGAATATACTTTTTCACTTACCTTAACAAGCATTTTTTCAATGGAGTTTTGCTTTTAGCAGTGGGCCATTTTGTGTAAGAGGACTCTGCCCTGAACTCCTGCCCCAATTTTTGGTTCCTGCCCCTTCTCAAATGCGACACTCTCAGCAGACAGTGACGACTTCCAAATTACCAAAGAATCACTGGTTCTCAAACTTCAGGAAGAGTTTTAAAAACACAGATAGTTGGGCCTTACTTTCCTAGTTTCTAATTCAGTCTTGTGTACTATACAAAACACATATTCTGGAAGCTTCTCTCAAAACTCCTTTAGTCTAACATTGGCTGTAGTGGAATGGAGCAACCTGACTGAGGTGTGGAAAGATTGTGCGCCACTTTTAAGACTATGCTAAATAAGTTTTCTCCACAGTGGCACTGTTGACATTTGGGGCCACATAATTCTTTGTACTAGGGGTCTGTCCTCTGTCCTGTGCATTGTAGGATGTTTAGCAGCATACCTGGCCTCTAGCCACTAGTTGCAAGGAGCAATTCTATTCCATACCCTCGCCTTCCTTCCTCCCAACCCCACCTTGGGCTGTAACAACCAAAAATATTTTCATACCTTGCCAGGTGTCCTGTGGCAAAAATCACCCCAGCTGAAAAACACTATGCCAGAATCACCACTTTTTCACTGCGAGACCTTGAAAATCTAATCAGGAAATCTCTGTGTTTTGGTATTATTTCCTGTCAAATGAGCATAATTGCCTATCTTGAAGGATTGTTGTATGGATTAAACAAACTCATGTATATGAATGTGCCTGGCAGATCTGGGCTCAGAGTTAGGCTTGCTTAAAACTCCATATTCCCATGGTTTCCAAACCCTGAAAGATTATTGTTTCATCTACATTTCCCCTTCCTTCCTTCCTCCTTCCTTCCTTTCTCTCTCTCTCTCTTTCTCCTTCTTCTTCTTGACTAAGGATGGTTTTAAGTTACCCTTTTCCAAGACAAAGATTTTTTTCTATACCATCCCATATCCCAAGGTGTCAGCCAGCCTCCAAATAGTTTCAATGGTAACTAATTCTGTACCTGAAAAGTCAATTTGCTTAGTTGTTGAACAACTGTAGTAATCAGAAGAGAACATCCCCAGTCTCAGGGGACACACCTTGAATCGTAATTCACAACTTTCAGTCATTGGTAGTATCTCTGCCCACTGAAGTAGCAGAATAAAACAGAACCTTTTGCAATACTTTGGTTCAATATTTGATGATAGCTAAATTTTTCTCCCTATAATGTCTCTTCGTCCAGTTAAATATCCTACTTCCTTCAGTACCCAGGTGACAATTTTCAGAGCTACTCTTTCTTGGAACACACTCTAGCACACACTAATAATGCAATCTTAAGGATGAAACCAGTACTCCAGATGGCATTAGGGTCACACATAGTACAAGTGGGTGAACTTCTGACCCTGAATAGGAGCCTGTCGCCTGGCTGTTACCACTTTCCTCATTGGCCAGTTCAGCACGTCACATGATAGGATGTCAGGCCTATAAAGTAGTTCATCTGTTGGGCAAAGGGAAGCAAATTTCTGTACCGCTAAAGGCTAGCTACAGTTTCCCGTAGCGACTAAAACCTCGGAATGTTGTGATGTAAGTGGGCTCTGACTGACCTTCAGGACTCTGGGTTCTGGCCATGACCTGGCTACTAACTTTCTTTGCCACTTTGGTGAAAATGATTGACTTCTGTGCATATTATATAATGATAAAATTGATTACTATCTTCAATTCTATCTACCTTATAAAAATGTTGAGAGGCTTGAGTGAGATAAAACATATAAAAGCACTTTGGAAAAAAAACATTATAGAAACAGGTATTTGTTATTATTTAAGGAGCTGTAATCATATTCCTAGATGTTCTACTGTATTTGATAATTAATTGTACAGGGAATGTGTGAAGCTTTTGAGCAGGAGGCCAAACAGGCCAACAAGCCCAGGCTGGTGGTCACTGCCGCAGTAGCTGGTGGCATCTCCAAAGTCCAGTCTGGCTCTAAGATGCCCCAGCTGTCCCAGTGAGTGATCACTTGTCCCATAACTCCTCTATTGTCACCTGTGCAAGGGACACCCATTCTTAGTCTGGCTTGCTGTTTGTATATTATTTACATTTTCTCCCTTTCATTGTCTCTTCTGTTTCTTCGAGTCTGCTAATCCTCATGTTCTCCAAGGCATGTTTTTAATAACTCTAGTGATTACTTTTGTGTAAATATCTATAAAATCTAAGTCTCTTTGCCCAATCTCTCTCAAGCTCCAATTGTGTACCTACAATAGCCTGTCACATATTTTGATTGTATTTTTCTGCCTATATTTCAAATTTAGTGTGTATACAATCATTCATTGTATTCTTTTTTTTTTCTTTCTGATTTTCCTGCTTGCATGAAATGCATCATTATTCCTTTGTAAGTCCAATTGTCTCAGGGGTGCACGTGGCCTGGTACAGGGATTGTGGCACATTTGAAGAAATAGGGGTGAACAGTTAAAACAAATTTTAAAGACTGGACCTCATTTCTCTACTGAGTGAGTGTTTTGATGGAACTACGAAAGGCATAGGGTAAGGAGAGAGTGCTGAATGGACACCTAACATCTTCATGATCTTGGCCATTTATTTTTGCTCCATATTCCCTTTGCTTCCCCTCTCTCGGCTCTTTTCATCTTGCCACACACCCACACGTGGGGCTCTTCCCCTTCCTGTCATGCCAGCATGCTTTGTCCTGTGCTGGCAGTCCCACCCACAGCTCCTGGAAAGTGAGTGCACCCAGCAGGCAGTTTTCTGCTCTCCCTTGGCCCGCACCACTGTCGCACTGGAACCCCGCACCTTCCCCCACCTCCTCCAGAACACACTTCTCTCACTCTACCTCCTTTATTAGGGAGAAATTCTTAACGGAGATACTCTGGCTAATAAAATTCCCCATCTGTGCACAACCAAAGATAAATGAGTTCAATTTTTTTTTGACGTCCTTGAATCTTCTTGTCTCCATCGCTCCGCACCAACCAGTCACTAAATTCTACTGATCTCTCTTTTGCAGTCATTTGTATATCAAACCCTGTATTTTCCTTCTCACCATTAGTGTCCTTAGTTTAGGGGACCATCATCTAAACCAGTGACTTTCAAACACTAGTGTTTTTTTATTTATTCCTTTTAAAAAAGTTGTTCAAGTACAGTTATCTCCATGTTCCCTGCACCACTCCCCTGCTCCACCCACCCCCACCTCCCATCCTTGATCCTACCCCTCTTTGGCTTGGTCCACGTGTCCTTTACACATCTTCCTTGCTGTGGTTGCCAAGGGTGTGGTGGGGGGCAGGGGAATGGGGGAAATTGTGGTTAAAGTGTACAAACTTGCAATGAGAAGGTGAATAAGTTCTGAAGCTCTAATATACAGCAAAGTGATCATGGTCAACAATACTGCATTATGTACTTACAAGTTGCTAAGAGACTAGACCGTCAATGTTCTCACTACAAAAAAGGAATAATGATTATGTGATACGATAGCTAATTCTATGGTGGTAATGGTATGTGTAATCACATAAATGTATCAAATCAACACATGGTCCACATGAAACTTATGCAATTGTGTGCATTATATCTCAATAAAAATGTATGTAGGCCAAATACAATCTGCTCTGGGGTAGACTGGGCCCTTGAGCCACTAGTATATGAATTCGGTTTGATTGGCTTGGATTATTGGAATCGTTTTCTTGCTGATTTCTCCACCTTCTTTTTTGATCCATCTTATTCACAGATATCCCCCCAAACTTTCTAAATCATCATTCCAATTATTTAAAGAATAAAGTACAAATTGTTAAACCTGACATTCGAGAAACTGCATCATTTTTCTCTTTAGTACCTTCCCCACTTTATTTTTCATTACACCTGTTGCTACAGGAATCAGCACTGTATTGAAATTGGATGAGCCAGGTGAATTGCCATGTCTAGAGTTTTGCTGATGCATTTTCCTTACCCTGGGTACCTATATCCCTCTTCTTTATTTATCCGATTCTTTCAGTCCTTTCAACCTCACTTTATGTCTACATTCTCTGTGAATTCTTTCTTGATTTTTCCATTTTGTTACCTCTTTCTGTGACATTTGCTGTATTTAAATTTGGTACATAGTTTATGCCCTTTGTTATTTCTATACACACTCTTATGCATGTTGGTTTTGTCTCAAAAAATGTATGATGGCAGGGAAAAATCTAGAGTTGCATAGTCTGTTTCAACATCTACGAAATGAAAGAGTGAACATGCTCATCAAAGAACTGACTTCCTTACGAAGTAACCTAAGTGCCCCTGAATGATATCATGGCACAAAAATGGAGATTCAGTGCATAAAAAATGGTTATTAATCCCTCTGCCTGGAAGCGTTCTTGTGATCGATGAAAGTTTGGACCCAATTGGCCAGATGTTCTGTTCAAAGCTAAACGTATATGTTTAGAGTGAAAGTCTGTGACATAAAACACAGGATATTTATTTTTGCTCACAAGCTTCTAGCTATGCTCTTTCGTCTACTTACACCTTCTCTGTAAAGCAGCGCAGATGAGATATAGTCCTGAATTACCAACTTCTCTGATGGATTGAATTTTCATTACTCAGTCATGGTTCTTAATATCAGTTTGCCTATTGTGTTAGAACATGTTTTTAGGCAAGTTGCAATCTATTATTTATACTTAATCAAAACCGCTCTTCAGTACATAACAATTTCACATACAAGGTAACGCCGGTCCAAACCTCCTCAGAATCTACGGCTACAGAATCTCTCTGTCTGGCGTGGGGTGTGAGCACTGAGTGCTGGGGGTGCCGTCGCTGGCATTTCCCCGACTTTGCCCTTTACACCTTTCAGCCTGAGTGTAAAATGCTCTCATATTCTTCGTGGCAACCTAATTAGGATGTTGGATTTTGCTCTTTGTCCTCCTCAGCTCTAATATCTTCAAATGACATCTCTGATTACCTCTGCTAGCAAGAGGAGCCATATTTTCCTGCAACCAGGCTAGTTCCCCTTAATGAAGGGAGATTTGTCCATTAGTATTCCCAATTGGTTTCTAAAAATAAAGCCTAATACTTTACTTAGGACAGAAGGTAAAGCAGCTAGTCTACAATTTCTCTGAATCTAGAGCATCCCTGGTCCTTTATTACTGTTACCCAATTTCAATTCCTTAAGACTTTCTCCTGAATGCTTGATGACGTTACTCCAATTAAATCACCTTGGTGTTTAAATATTGTGTTAAGAATCTGGCCAATCAGGACTTTTTGAAATGAATTAACACTGGTTTTAACTATGTGACCAGTGTATGTTGGTGCTGCAGTCCTGCTCATTCTCTTGTTTTATGAGCAAAGGAGCCTTGTGAGGGATTCAAGACAGTCTCCACTGCCCACTTGCACAACCCACAACCCATGTACTTGGATCCTCCAAAGAGCAGTTGGAAATAAAGTCAGGCTGAGCACAGCAGTGAACACAGCTAGCTTGTTTACTGCTTTCATTTTGAGTTAGACGTTTTTTTCTTTCTCTTTCTCATCCTTAGCCTAATGGTCCATCTCCAAATGGAGTTAAGTGGCATACGATGTGTTCATTGTCATCATCTGCCCATCTGCTCTTCATGTGCTTTGGGCAAGTTTTCCGAAACAATTCCATTTTGTCAGTTTCCACCTCACTGAAACACATTCCAAAAGCTGTGAATTACTGTCCTGAAAAGAATTCCTCACTTCCAAATTCGCTTGCCATTTAAAAACCTTTTTTTTTTCCATTTTAATTCATATCTTTTCCTTCTCCAAGGACCTTGGATATTGTTAAAAACAACCCAGTAGAATGTGGCTCTTTATTTCTCTTCCACCTGGCTTACCTCTGGTCTTGTACATTATTAAAACAAAACTCACATCATTTCTTGTTTCTTCTCTAAGCTGTGAGCATTCCCAATGTTATCTTCATGAGTTTGCTTAAAGTAAGAATTTGTTTAGTATTCTATTTTTTATGGCATATGAAAATAAAGTAAAAAAGTAAGAGTATGGCACAGCAAATATTCTGATTAATAGATGCATCTTGTCAATCCTTTTTACCAGAATGGACGCAATCTTCAGGCATACGAATTTTTTTTTTTCTTGCTAAAGGTGTGTGAGGTGTGGGTCCAGGAGCAGAGTGCATTTCTGATGAAAAGAATACGTTCTGTGGAAGCTGTAGAATGTATGAATTTAACAAAAAAGTATTGATGATAACTATGTACTCAGAGCTATGCGAGGCATTGTGGAGACATGGTTTATATCAAGTTAGCATTCTAGCTGGAGAAACAGAGTTTTTGATATGGGCACTTAAATGATAATATAAGACAGCAACTCAAGAGAAGTTACAAGGTCTTTTTGGTAGGAGTGGGTTGTGAAAGTCATTGGGGACAATCGCCAGAGATGTCTTCATGGAAGATTAACAGTAGAGCAGGGTTTTGTATGATGGGGAAGGTCCAAGAAGGCACAGGGCAAGGAAGGGGGCATCTTGGGTGGGAACAGAGGGGGGAGTGGGGTTTAAAGTTAAGAAGCAGAAGATGTGGCAGGTCCCCCTGAGTCCTATTGTTGTCAGTTGGGAGTGGGGTCTAATTTTTAAAAAATGTTTGGGGCTAGATCATGGAGAGTCTTGATTAGAAGCTTAAGGAATCTGGAGTGTATCTTTAGAATAATGAGTAGCTATTGGATAAATTATTAAATTCTTTGTATTTCATCTTTGTATTTCATTGTATCTTTGTATAAAGATAATAATAGTTTCTATTGCATAGTGTTGTGAGAAATAATTGAATTAATGCATGTGAAGTCTTTAGAATGCTGCTTGTCACATAATAAGCATTCAATCAATGTTAGTGATTATTATTTTAAATTATTAGTATTATTCATGAGTGGAAGAAGAATTATGAAGATGCTCAATAGCAACCAATCCCCTCAGCATTGTACAGGAAATGTTCCTTGGGCAATCATTCCTAAAGCTCATCTTTAAATTACTAAATATTTCATTGTGAACCTTTTTCAGTAAACGAGTACATTAAGTGCAATGGAAGGTCTCCTTTCATCACCCGTCACAGCTTCCTTTGTCCTGGGTTGTGCTGTGATTCAGTACATCTTAGCCCCTCCCTGACAGTACCAGTGACAGCAACATGGGATCATTTTGCCTGCTCACACCCAATTTATCTGAACCTTTGATTTAACACTGAAAACAAAAGAGCAGCCGACAAAGTATGTTTAGATGCTGTTGTCCCAATCTGCTCTGCTATCCTATTTTGTATCTTTTCATCACTCTATCCCTCCACTACGTCCTCTAGTCCAATGCCAAAAAGCCTGTGTATGCCTTGTACATCGTGAATGAGATGGGCGCAGGGTGACAGTTCCCTGGCTTTTGCTTGCACAACGTGTCCCCTCTCTGTTCCCTTGGTCACTCAGCTCCTGGGCTCCTGTGATGTGTGATGTACACACACACTTCCTTTCTTTTCTTCCTTCCACACCCTTGTGTAATGCCAGGAGAGGTAGGAAGAGGAAAGAATCAGAGCGAGAACAAAGAAGGAGTATAACTGAAGGCAGAGGACAGAGAAGCAGGGACAGTGAAGGCAAGAGGAAACACGTTTGGTGTCAGACCAGTCTTCCAGGTTGCGCGCCATTCTTTAGAGCTTCCTGCGTGGTCCCCGACCGAGGAAAACAGGAAGGGGAAGATGACATTGTAAATTGGAGCTGTGATTAAAAGTAATATATTGTGTTCTTTCCAAGATCTAAAGTAACTAGAGTAAAGGCATATATGAGAAGACTTTAACCAATCAGTGACAGATAAAATGATTTTTCAAAGTAGTGCCAATATTGGAAATAAAATGTGTTATTTCTCAATGTAGTTTGTTCTGGTGTCTTTTTCCTGGTAAGGCTAGTCATTCATGATTGTGAACAATTGTATTTTATCTGTTATGCAGATTATATGGAGGCTTAAATATTCCCTAGTAAGTATCCATTCACTTTTTTAAATTATAAAAATATATTTATTTGTAGGTTCTTCTTTCTATTTTAGGGCTCATGTGTTATAAATTTTGAAAAAATTGTCCTAGCTGGTATGGCTCAGTGGATTGAGTGCTGGCCTACAAATCAAAGAGTCACGGGTTCGACTCCCAGTCCAGACATGCCTGGGTTGAGGGCCAGGTCCCCAGTAAGGGAGTGCGTGAGAGGCAACCACACATTGATGTTTCTCTCCCTCTTTCTCCCTCCCTTCCTCTCTCTAAAATAAATGAAATATTTAAAACAAATTCAAAAAAAAATAAAAAAATTATTTTGTTCCTAGGGGCTTCTATTCTAACTTTATAGTTCTGCTGCTTATTAGAAAGAAAACGCTATCATGTAATGTTGTAAGAAGAAACAATAACTCTGAATCACAAAAACTACAGCAACAACTATAACAAATTAGTTGAAAACAGTGCTTGAAATGTTATTAGATGTTCATCTTTAGGTTCACTGTGCAAAACACTGACTTGTTAAGAGGGACTTCATTTTGTTGATCTGGAATTAACTTAGGGAAAAGAAGGAAAGCGAGAGGAGTTCGACGTGATTGTCAGGGTTTTTGGTGGAAGACTTCCTACCAGGTAGTCAGTTATTGATCACTCTCCTTCGGACGACTGTGCAGGTCAAGTTCTGCCGAAAGCTGGCTTTTTACCCAGGTTATTGGCACTTTCTGGAAGCAAACTGACTCGGGGGCAATGATCTCAAACAAATATCACTGTTGACAGTCTTGCTGAATTCAGAGGACCTCAGCTTAAATGGAACACCATCTATTCTCTTAAAGAATAAAACAGTTTAGAATAAAAGTTTTCCGTTATGTGAGACAGTGTGGGGTAATAAAATACCTGTACAAGGATTTGGAGGGTGGAAGTCACACAATCATAGTTGAGCTGTTTGATGGTAGGCAACTTATTTAATCCTTCCAAGATCCCTTTATTTATCAGTAAAATAAACAGTTTCAGAAGGTCACAGTGAGGATTAATGAAACAATGCATCTAAAATAATGATCAGGGCACCTGGTAGGCAATGACTAATAATCAATAGTGTGTTGCAGGCGGCCCAGGCTCTCAAGAACTTACTGATAAATTGTCAGAAATTTTGAGAGCTGATTGTCAAGCAAAGGCACTATTAAAAACGATGTATACTTATAATTAAATAAATTATATTAAAAAACCAATGTAACATACACTCAAAACATTTCTTTCTGATCATTTTATTACTGTCTAAACTCTGAGGCTATTCACATCCGTTACAGTTGTAGGAGGGCAAGTCTGTACATTTCTTCCCGACTCTGCACTCGGTGACTGTGTGGTGGTAACTTGAAACTGTGGTGGGGTATGTATACCGCAGATATTGGCAAATGCTACAAATCAGGCTTTTCTACTCTCCTCCTCCCTCCAAGAGAGCTAGTTGTTAAATTTTACCAGCACACTACTAGTAATAAAAAAACATTAGTTTTCTTCTGTTTAATAAATGTAAAGTGTGTGGCAGAGTGCATGACGCAGAAAGTACGGGTGAAACTTCAGTCCCCGTTGTTCCTAATTAGGTTAATTAATTCGACCCTTAGAGGTAGGAGCCTTCGATGTACTCTCATTCACTTCTCTTGATGGACCAGAAAGGCAGTGTGTCTGACCCAAGGCCATTTGGTTAATTAGAGCCAAGCCCTAGACTCAAAGTCCTGTGTCTAACCTTGATGATTTCCAAGGTCACTCTACTTCTTTCCTGCAGAGCCAAAGCAGTTAACCCCATTCGGAGCCTCTGTAACATTGGTCAGGCAGGACTTTGAAGGGTAGCTTGACATTTGCAGTTGAGCCAAAGTCCCACTTAGTCCTTGTCCAGCTGGGCTCTGAGCTCTGTGTTTGGTAACTAACTCATCTTGGGCCTTATTCTTGGGTCTCGGTCTCTTCCTTAGATGCCTGGCATCTCTGCCAAGGGGATCTCCCATTCCACCTCTGCTAGGATTTCTGTTTTGGGGCCCTGAGCCTCTAGACTTAGGCTTTTGCCTCGTCCTTGCCAGGCCAACCCACCTCTGCAGAGACAGCAAACCTGCCTGGAGCAGATCCTTGTTACCTGCTGCCCCCTGGCATGAGTGAATCTCAGGACTTCCCTGCACTTGGATGCACTGCTGCCAGAGCCTTACATCACTGGTATTAGACTCAGACCCCTGTGACCAGACTGAGGACATATCAGGACCCCTAGTCATAATATTGCTACACTCCAGCTACTGGTGTCCACATTTGACCTGCCGCACTGAGCTTCCTCCTCCTTCCGGCTCCTGCCTTTCGTGCAAGTTGGCCTCTGTGTCTCCTACCCTCCTCATCTTCTCTATCTGTGGTTGGCCGGACCAGGGAAGAGCCAGTAACAAAACTTGAAAAAAGTAAAACTACAAAGGGGAATGAGCTCTACCAGACTTTAAAACATACTGTAAATCCTCTATGCCTAAAGCAGTATGGTTCTGGCTCCTTGGAGAAGTGAATCATTCCAGAACTGGGACAGGGAAAATGTAAGATGACCCTGAGACATCCTGCAATCTTATTGAATGGGGAAACACCAAGGCTTTTCCACAAATATCAGGCACGGAGGTATTTCTACCAAATCATCACAGACCACATGGTCCTTATGCTTCATAAATTATCCCAGAGCAGGTGTCTGCAAACCAAGGCCCGCAGATCAAGTCTGGCTCACTGCCACCTGTTTTACACAGGCAGTTTAATTAGACGGTTACACATGGTCCCACTCACTTGTTTTCTTATTAATTATGGCTACTTTTGTGGAAAGTTGAGTAGTTGTAATAGAGACCATATGGACTGTAAAGCCCAAAATACTTACTACCCTTTAATATCAACCTATTGCAGAAGAAATGTGCTCACACATGCTCTACAACACTGGACAGAAAGGAAAACTTCCTACCACTTTACAAAACAAGTTCAACACTGGTATGTAAGCCAGATAAAGGCAGTACGGAGAAAGAGACCTACAGACCCAGTATCTCTCATGAATATTGTTGCAAACGTACTAACTAGAAAATAGCAAAGAAAATGTTTCCTTGAAAGCCCATTGGTATTGTTTTGAGCAGAAATTAGTCATTTGGCTCAGTGCCACACACGTCTGTGTTGTCGCTGGTAGTGTTGGTTTTGGTTTTGTGAGGTTACTTTGCCCAGTATTGGGGAGATGAACACACATAAATTATAATTGATGCTCCCATATGCTTGCTGTCCATAGAGGACCTAGACACTGAAAATATTTCACTCAAACGTGATGATGTTTATCGGGGTATAACTGAGGGGTGTAAAAGCAATTAGCAGGTCAGGGGCTCAAGGGACACAGACACATGGCATTGTGCAGTGCTGTGTTCATTTGCTGATTTTGAACCTGGTGCAATGTCTATGGGCAGGACCTTGGATTGTGCACTGGTAGGTTCCTTGTGGTGAGCACTGAGCCTGGACTCCAGTTCCTCCCAGGCAGGTGCATTTCATTCTGCACTGCCATGCCTCTTTGTTCAGCACTGAGCCCAGCACTCAGGTTCTTGTGGGCAGGCACCTTGCATCACACACTGTTTAGCTCCTGGTGCTCGGTAGTCAGACTGCTTCCAGCTCCTTGGGGGTGGGCATCTCGTACTTGGCACTTCTTTGTGCCAAGCAATGAGCTTAGGGCAATTGCTTTCCTTGTACATTGTTTATTGTGCCGCTGGTAGCCTGGTGCACACTTCCCTGAAGTGCATCTCGTATCATGTGCTTTCATGTTCCTGGGTCTAGCACTGAGCCTGACATATAGTAGTAGTCGGAATGATTCTCATTTGAGCCTTGAAGGATCAGCAGAGGCTACCCAGGTAAATGCAGGACAGCAGGACATTCTGGTAAAGGAGATAGCCTGAAAAGGCAGAAATGTAAGTGCGAGACATTACACCTTTTATTCCTAACTGTTATTTTTCCCCTTCTAGTTTGTGGGCCGTTTCTGGGGAATAGGTCATGAAGAAGCATTTCTGTTGAGACCTGTTGAGACCTCTGCTTTCTGTTGGGGCTACGTATTTGGGGCCTCAGTTGTAACCACAGTAGAATACATAACCTGCTAATCTGGGGGCAGATAAGCAAGGCTGAAACAGCTTTCTTGGATACGCCTTACTTTAGCTTATTTCACATTTCCCCCTGCCATTTCACCTGAAGAGATAGTTTTGTTATTTCATGGTTTTCTGATGAAAGATGTCACAGGTGGGAAAAATCCTCAGCAACTCCAAAAGTATCATAAAGTTTCAAAGAGGAAGGAGAACATGCTTTGAAAGCTGAGTTAAAACCCTTCTCTATTCCGAATGCCCTTCACAGCCTCAGGTCTGGTCTTTTCAATTTGGCTTTTGAAGTTCTGTTACCTTTCAAGCTTAATTCCTCTTGGAGTGTGGCAACTTACTAGAGAAGCTATGTTTTTCAAAAGGAATAGTGAAATCAGAGCATTTCCATGGGAATGTGGATTAGCACGCCAGCACTTTTTCTCCCATCCGCATTGCTCTGTTCAGAAGGGTATTCTGGCAGACCTGTGGATCCCACATGCTACTGCTCCTCCACCAAATGGAAAAGAACAGTGCTTACATTAAAGCAGGAGTGTCAAACTCACTTTCACCAGGGGCCACATCAGCCTCATGGTTGCCTTCAACGGGCAGAATGTCATTTTAGGACTGTAAAAATGTAACCACTCCTTAACAGTTAAGTCAGAGCTTGGTGCTGCCACCGGGTAGAAACAAGGTGCCGGGCCAGATAAAACAAGGCGGAGGGCCGGATTTGGGCCACAGCCCTGTGTTTGCCACCTGCACGTTAAAGGGACACCTCCTCGATCCCTCTGCTCCTATCGTGTAAGAAATGCATTGACGTACAGGTGTGTGAGATTGTGGCTTTCCAGGGGTCAGGAACTGACCACCATTTTCTGAGGTTTTAGGTGTATTAGAAATGAGATATGTCAAAATATGTTCAAGTGTGTGAGCATATGTGGTACACATCAGTTTTACAGGAAGAGCAGTCTAACCTCACTGGGGGTAATGTCAGTCGTCTAACTTTTACCTCTGGCCGTGCGAGGCTTGGAGCGAATGGCCCTCCCTGCACCCCTGTCAGGGGCCCTACACTGAATACGTGCGTCCAAGATCTTCTGTAGTTGGTGGTCTCTGAATGGCATTGTACACAGAAGCTATTTTTTCAACAAATAATGAACTTTGGAGGTTCTTGGCATTATTTAAATAAATGAATGAATAAATAAAAAAATCATTCAAATGTTTTACTCACAGTTTTTAAAACTCACTTACTATGGTGTAAAGTGTGAGTTTAGCACCTGCACAGGGTAGCAAGGTGTATGACATAGTACTTACCCTGAGGTTGCTTCTAATACAGGAGAAATGTCAAAGACCGTTCTTTTAATTATGCTGTATTTACTAAGACAGTAAAGTTAGCACCTACAGTTTAGAACAGAGGATAGTGGCTCTCAACCTGGGCCGCGTATCTGTAATCTGAGTGGCAGGAACTGACATAACATTTCTTTTGAGTCTCTGCCAGAGTTACCCATGACAGTCGGAAAGGAGCTGCCCAGTGGGTGGACGTTAACCTGTTATCCATCATGCCCTGACAGATGTAGCTCCATTGCCTTGGGTGGATTTTCAGGTCAAGATTTCTCATCTCCTCGCAGCTGCTGCCTCTTCATTTGATGAATTTTGCAAAATCATTCATGCATTATAGTATGTTCCTGAAAGACTTGTCTGTGTTTATGTATGATATAAGTAATTAACTGAGATGCAATAATTAACTAGACTCATTGAAGGACCACTTCAATTTGCAGGTATTTCCACCGTTAGAAAGCAGAAATAAGTGGATCATCCATGGTCTGACAATTTCATTCATGCATACAGAGCCTTAATCAAATAACTAGCTGTAATCACTTTAGAATTAATATCTAATAATTTCCTAAATGTGTCAAAGCAAGTGAAAATGGGGTTTCTCTTAATCTCTGACTGGGAACTTATTCTGTATATGTAGATCCCTCTTATGAACCTATGACCTATGAACTATCTCCTTGTGTTTGAGTCCAGGGTATTGTGGCTGCACTTTCCCAGGCTAAGATACATTAAGATGCAAAAGAGATAGTAGTCAAGTATAATTAACAACAACAAGGAACTCCACTTTGATACTGTTAGTGAACTAAGCTATTCACTTTTAATATTGTAAAACCTGAAACAATATATTCAGACCATGGTTTATTATGATGAAAGTGATCATTAGTTTATTGTTTTGGTCATTGCTTTTGAAATTCACAATTTTAATTCATGTATCATTAAGTGTAAAATTTAACAGTGTAGTGGGAAAAATTTAGGAATCCAAGCTATTGAGGTGCCAGGACTCTTATAAATAGAAGTTGACACTCCTGCCTCATTGTTGTATATTATAAGACATAAAGGAACAAAGGGATTTGAACTGTCACATTGGTATCTGGCATGATAAGGTCTCTGTAGAGCAGAGCTTGAGGCTAGCCCTTTGTTCTCAGCATTTGTATCTCACAATACTTTAAAAAGTATGATGGGCATTTAGGAGCCCAGCAAAAGCCTGCACTGTGTCCACTGCTGGGGGCATGTCTGACTGTTTGGTGGGTTGGCCACCAGAAGTCTGTTTGCAAAAGGGCCTTATATTATTGAAGCAGAGAACCCATTGAGGAAAGAAAGAAACAAGTAGATAAGTTTGATCCAGCAGTAAAGTCTTCATCATCATAGTGATAAGTCCTTCATTCAGTCCACAAATGTTTATTAAACACCGTTCGTAAGATTCTGAGTTTCACATGGTTTCTAATACCCAGATTTGTCTTCCACTGCAGCCTGACTCTGTGGAGAAGGTGAATGCTGAACAAGGGAGAGAAAAGAGCTGCTTTGTTGTTGCCACAGGATGGTTTTGGTACTTTTCGAAGGGGAATACAATGTGAGAAGAGAAAGTCTTCCTCCTTCGCCCCCATCACACATACACATGCATTGTCCTAGGTATTTGGGGATGTGGAAGCTGTGGAAATGTCTTCCGGGGAAGCCCCCCTGTCCAGGGGAGTTGGTTGTGGTACCGAGAGTCACACCTGACAGCTGCGTGGGGGTGCTGGCCGGCTTGGATGTCTGCAGAGCCACAAAGCTCTGACACACTCCTGGGAATGCTTGGAGAGCACCTTGCAGGGGCTGGGACCCGTGTTGGGGATGAGCCAGACAAAGAGACTGAAAAAGAATTAATTTCACGGGAAGAATTTTTAAGTTCTTTCTCCATATATTTCAAAGACAATTGTTTAAAGGAGAAATTGGAAAGATTGAAGTAACTTTTTAAGGATAATCACAGACTAACTAATAATTTGACCAAGTTCAACAAACTCCATCCGGAAGGAGGGTTTGTGTGGCTGAGTTCAGCTGGTTAATGCGTGGGTATAAACAGAGACAATGCTCAGGGGTGTCTGTTCCCACTGCAGTTTTTCCTATGAGTTGGCTGTAAGTGTAAGGCCAAGTGTTGGGGCTATTCCAGGGGTGTCAAACTCATTTTCACTGGGGGCCTCATTAGCCTCGTGGTTGCCTTCAAAGGGATGAATGTAATTTTAGGACTGCATAAATGTAACTACTCCTTAACTAGGGGCAAGGAGCTTGGTGCTGCTGCTGGGTAGAAACAAGGTGCCGGGCTGGATAAAATAAGGTGGAGGGCTGGATATGGCCCATGGGCCTTGTGTTTGTCACCTGTGGGCTATTCTGCCAAAATTCTGACACCTCATCTCAAACAGCTGTTTTCAGTGACATTTGGATCTTCAGCATCTCACTCCCAAGGACATTTCAGGGTCCCCAAGAGAGTTGTCAATTCCACACTTCCGGAGTTTTAGGCTTGGGTTTGACTACTTATTAATTTCCCACTCTTTTTATATTACTGCCTCAAACACAATTGACATAGATAGTCATGCCAAGTAAATGCTTTGTTTTTAAGTTTATCTTTACATTTAATTCTGCTTTCAGAGGCACCAGCTACAGCTCCAAGGTGAAAGACTGGTGGTGAGAGTCAAGGTGAAAAGTAAGGGATCATTGTGTGGAGATGAGACACAGAATTGCTGAGGCTCGTATACACGCAAACCCACATCTCCATGCCCGTGCTCAGAATGGTGGCATGTGTAATACTTGCTGTGTAACCACCACTAATATCCTGGAATTAGCAAGACATAGGTCTTTTTACCATTAAAACTTCTTATATTACGTGTAGTGACACTTTAATTAAGCAACATGTTCTTTCATCAAAGCATTTGTTTTCAGATTGGTTGCTGTGCTTTTGAAATATATTTTTTGAGTTTTTCTTTATGTGTATTCACATTTGGCTGGACTGAGAGACCCTTGGAATATAATTTTTAAAAGGCAGCTGTGCAAATTTGACAGGTAATCACTAACTAAAGAATGGTTCTGATTAGTCCCCTAATGAACCATTATTATTTGGTTCTTTCAACAGGATTACAAGTACAAATATGTCCACATATATTACATGTAGACTAAATGTGTATGCATTTTCCTTTTAATGCTAATTCATATTTTTATAGAGACTCAATACATATTACTATTCAAGGTTGATTAAATACAAGAGGGTTGAAAGGCAGCCAATAAAACAAGATTAGAAAGAGATTAGAAACACATTTTAATTAGAAAGTTGCCACCTCGAATTCTTTTAGGAAGTAAGCAGACATAAATAATAAATATAACCATTTAGAGACTTGGCTTGACAAGTGGCCCTGGGCTGGAATTCTGGAGGGCTATATTCTAGTTACAGCTCTAACTTTGGCTTTCCGAGTGACCTTCAGTAATTGTTTGATAGATCTTTCAGAAGCTAGGAATATACTAGGTGATCAATAAATGCCTCTGAATTTCATTAAGCCCAGGAGACAGAGCTGAAGTCTTTGTTTTCCCCCGTAGCACAGTTTCCAAGGCCATTTGGAGGAGATCCTGGGACCATTTTGCTATAAAACCCAGGCTGCGGGCTCCCGTCTTTGGGGACTTCACATTCTCTGGATCGAGGCTCGATTCTATGGACTCATAAGGAGACTGGAAATGTTTTCTCTTTTTGGAGTAAAAACCATAATGTTAAAGATAGTTCATCTATATTTCACCAAAAACTTATCTGCAATTTACTATTATAACAGTTTTTTTTTTCCTTTGAGCTTCAGTGGAGTTGTCCCAGCAGAAATGAGGCTTGCTCTGTGTTTCTAGCACCAGGGAGCTGTGTGTCTCCTCAAGGGTAACTCTGCCTGCATTGGCCTTTGGGAATGTGCAGGGGCCGCCTTTCCTTCAGGGCTTTGCTTGCTTTGTTGTAAATTCCCTCTGCGACTGGTGGCTGCTGCCCCATCACCCTCTGATGATGAAGGAGCATAAGCTGACTAAGCAGGATAGCATTTTGTGAGCACTCCCTTCCCCCTCATTTCTTGTATTTATTTGTTATTGCTGCCATAGCAACTTGCCACAAACTTAATGGCTTAGAACCTCACAAACTTATTTCACATTTCTGTAGGCTTAGACATCCAACAGAAGTCTGTCTGGCTAAAATCAGTGTGTTGGCAGGACTGTGTTCCCTTCTGGAGGGTCTGGGGGAAATCCATGTTCTTGCCTTTTTCAGCCTCTAAGGGCTGCCCGTATTCCTCAGCTCATATCCCCTCTCCTTCCATCTTCAAAGTCAGCAATGCGACATCTCTCTGAAGGGTCTCAAGCTCAGCCCACTCTCCCATTACTGATATCCCTCTGTCTGATCTCTTCTACCTTTAAAAACCCTTGTGGTTATATTGGGCCCATCCGTGTCGTCGAGGAAACTCTCCCATCTCAACTGCTTTACTTCATCACATGTGTAAAGTCCCTTTTGCTATATGAAGCAACATATGCAGGGATTCCTGAGATTAGGATGTAAATATCTTTGAGCGGGGCATTATTCTACAATCCACCCTTCTTATTATCATTATGTTTAGGCATTGTGGAAAATAAAGTTGTTTAGTGAGTAATTACCATAATTATAATTTTCATCATGATAGAATCAAGGCTGAGAGATAGGGTAGATGATTTGCAAAAATGACCATAATAATTTCCTTGTTAGTATTCACGCTTTTATGCAGTCCCCTCTCATGTAGACTATAGGTTTGGCCATGTGACATACTTTGGGCAATGGGAACTTACAAACATAATGCAAGAAGATGGTTGAAAAGTGCTTGCACATTGGTGTTTGTCCTCTTTTGCTACTCTTTAAACCCACCTACCATCTGAAGATGCCCAGATGAGTCTACTAAGTGATGAGACACACATGGCACACATACTGTTATCACACAGCTAACATCAAACATCATTGGCAAGTGGCACCAACCAAGTAGCAGCACAAGCCCCCTGACATTTAAGAGAGGGTACCTTAGATCACCCAGGCACCAACTTATTGGCCAGAAACCACAGGTACGTAAGGGAGGCCAGCAGAGTGGAGCCAAGCTGGGCCAGACCAGAGGAACTGCTCAGATGAACAACAGAATCCTGAGCTAAAGAAGATGTTTGTGGGCGGGTGTTACATGGTAAAAGTTAATTGACTCAGAAGGGGGCAGGTAGAAGCCAAAGCAGAGGATAAGGTGGAATTGAGGGATTGATGAGTTATAAGGGAATGGTGACAAAGAATATCTCCTATACACAAAACCATAGACACAAAGCTTTTTGGAGTGATCCTATGAACAAAAACAGATTATATTGAGTCTGATCCCCTTACTCCTCCACCTTCAGACCCCCAAATTCTGTGATGATTAATGTCACAAGGAATGCTCTAACAATCACTCTCACCTGTTGGTTCAACATCATATTAAAAGATCTGAAACATCCCTTATTCTGATCCTCCTATTTTATTTAATAGGAAGTTCAAGCCCAGAGAGATGCATTGATTTGTCCATTCTACTCCCAAAATTTAGTTTACATATTCTTTGTTTTCAATGAAACAAATAGATTCCCTGCACATTTCCGAAAACATTATTATACCTTACTTGTGGGAGAATGTTGTGTTTGGTTTTCTTCTCATTCCCATGTCTCCTGAAATAGTTTCAGATGAGTAGACCTAGAGTGAGACCCTCTGTGGCAGGAGGACAATGTAATTCTCCCATGGTCTGCATTCACAGAGAGCTGACATTGAAAAGATACCTTTGCTGAAGTCCAGCTGCCGCAAAGTTGCTGGCCAGGAAGATAAGTCAGAGATCCAAAGAGTAAAAACAAGGGTGGGAAGAAAAACTATAATTCTGCAAGCACTGATTATTTGTAAGAAAACTTTGGAATAATTTCATCACTTTGTCTCCATTCTTAAACCCTTAGCTTCTAAGTGTCACTTGGGTGCAGACACAAGAAAGCAGGCCTGGCCTTGGGTACCTAGCAGGGGTCCCTTGCCCTGCGTGGTGGAGCATTTCAACAGGTAGGGCTTGCCCAAGGCCTGAGAAGCTCCGACAACGTTTCCATTTTTAGCTTTCATCTTCTCTTACGTGTGCTCTACTGTCCAGCTTTGCTGGACTTCCCAGTCTCTTCCATAGCTCACCCTTTTGTTCCATCTCCTCACCCTGGAGTGCCTTTCTCCTGCTCTTCTGCCTTGTGAGGTGCAATGATCTTCTTGTGCTTCCTTCTGATCTCTCCAGGCTGAGTTGGTTATACCCTCCTCTGACTTCTGGAGTTTGACTCACCCATTTATATTCTTCATTCTGTTGGGTGTGGTGACATTGTCATCTGGTGTTGCCAGCAGTTCCTATCTTTAAAGAGCTTGTATTAAATTTATTTTCAGGACCTAGTGTTAGATGACATGACACGCAGCAATGACAAGTTCTTTTGTGCTCTATGTTCAAACCTTCTGGCGAGTTTTGGTGTGGTCTTACTAAAGAAACAAGGCACTTCTGCAGTTGGCCTTAAAGATTCTTCTCTGGTGTCATTAAAGGGAAGGGAATGCAAAGCAGGGTTGTGTGCACTTAGAGATGTTGGAGGTGAGCCAAAGGCAGGCCCGCTCTTTGGAATGATGTTCCCCATCTGCTGGGCACGACTTCCCCTCCCAGAGTCCTGTTTTTAAAGGGGGATGGCTGACATGTATGTTCAGAAACAACAGACCCTTCACCAACGGCTGCCCAAGACCTGGAGACTGTTATGGTTCACGAGTTCAGAAGTGATGGAGCTAGCCGGATAAGACAGCAGGCAGGCATGCTGCTGCCTATTTGATGTGACAGAAAGGGTATTGCTTTCAACTGAGCTGCCATTCACAACAGACACTTGTTCCTGGAATACCAATCAGGTGCTTTCTACAGGAAATATATATCGCTATCAGTTTCGGCTGCCTTTTCAACTCCTCCATCCATCTCTAATCATTATGAAATGGCAATCTTATTCCTTAAAGATACAATCAAATGTAATTGGAAATACATCTTTAAAAGTGCACAATGTAAAGAAATTATTTTTGTGAGATATGTAATAGGGTACCATTTATTAGAAACCTTACTAAATGATCATATTTTGGCCTAAATTTCATCCTTGCATTACCTATACAAATTGATAAACAGATATTAGGGGGCAAAAATAACCTCCTTAAGAGGAC
The DNA here is from genome assembly GCA_004027735.1 of Carollia perspicillata. Taxonomy (NCBI): domain Eukaryota; kingdom Metazoa; phylum Chordata; class Mammalia; order Chiroptera; family Phyllostomidae; genus Carollia; species Carollia perspicillata. The sequence continues at coordinate 22,975 of PVKM010014555.1, forward strand.
AGACTATTAATGAAATAGTTGAGTAACACCAGTTTGGAAAAATACCAATTAAGAGGTATTATTTGGTAATATAGGTACAATTAGATGTTTTTCAATATACCGTTAGTATAGTTTGGCACTTTGTCTAGTAGGGAATAATAGCAATGAATTTGCTTTTTAAATATTCTATATTTTCACACTGTTAGCCCAGATTGCTAAAATTTTTCTATATTTAGTCATTTTTAAGGAGAATGTTTTCAGCAAAGTTTTCTCTTTTTTTGCTTAGACTATAGACTATTCTCCTAAGTGGAAAATGGCTGCTGAGTATGCGGAGAGAGTACAAAAACTTCAGCAGAAGACACTATTTATAGTCATTTGAAATTTTCCACCCGTGGAAAATTCTCAAGTTAGGCTTAGGAAGGTGATCCTGTTTAGCAAATTGCTAATTGGATAAAGCAAAAGCTAATTGTCAAGGCTGGAATTTGGACGGCACTTGCTCTTGGTTCCCACATTCCCTTAGCAGCAACATACCTCCAGGGTCCCAGCTAACTCTCCCCACAGGTTCTTGAGCTTGTCTTCCAGCAGGACCCCTGTACTGGATGGGGCACCCCAAGTAGTGCTCTCATTAAGCTTCATCAGCTTTAGTGGGGCTGTTCTTGCTGGTCCATCAACATAAAAGGTACCACGTCTCTGATTAGATGTGATTATGGGAGGTTTACATGCCTTCGATACATCATACATTAGCTAAGGACCGTAATGTCTTAGATTTTTCCTATACTACACAGCAATTAGTAGGAAAAGTTACCGCCTTAATTAGTTGAGAGTTTGTGTGAGGTGATTTCAGGTGAGTAGGTGATAGACTTGGAATTCGGGGTGTCTTGTCTATTGGTTTGTGTGTCTCTGTTCCCTAGTCTCTCTGACGCACTTGAGACTCTAGTTCTGGTTTGAATAGTTCGAATTCCTTGGCTTTTGAAATGGCGTAATTTCAGTTTTATGGTCCAGCAGAAACTTCACCATTGCTTAAACAGTTTTTTCCTCTTTGCAGCTAGAACTGTTTCACAAAGCCATATGGTACCACCAAGCCTCTGGAAGGAATACAAAGTTTTCATGATGTAAAAGGAGTAACTTATTAAAGAGAACCCTAGTGGGGCTATGGTAATGAGCTGAAGATTTCTCTAGAGTTCTGTTCCCTGTCTGGTGACAACAGCAAACACTTTTCTAAGCAAGGAGATTTGAAACCTCCAGTGGAAGTGTGCTATTAAGTCATAGAATTTTTATTTCTCTCTACCTAGCTCAATCAGCAGTGGCTATAGTTTTTGTTTATTTGTTTGTTTCTTTCAATGAAATGAAACTTGCCTCTCAAACCATCCTCTGGGGCTAGACTCCCTGTTTTTGGTCTCTGTGGGGAGGCTCCAAACTTTAAAACATTTCTCAAACTTATTTAGGAAGTGGAATAACGGGAAATCATGGCACTTTTTTTTTCTCAATGTGAGGAAGAAATGCTGGCTTATTGAGCTAAAAATAACAAATTATAAAAGTCTGCAAAAGTCATATAGAATCTTAGCATATACTCTGATGTACACTTTTGGTAGCAATAGCAAAGTTTAAGAAAAATTGAGAATATAAAAGATTATGTCTGAGAAACTCATATTCATTGTTCTATAAATTTCTCTGTGAGTCTTGAAAAAGATTGCCCATTTTTCAGTTTTACTGGTGGAATACCTAGGATGAGTTTTTGAAACATCAATATTCCATTGGGACATAATTTGACAGTAACTGGCTTAAGACTTATTACCTCTATAGTGTTCTAGTGTTCTAGGAGTAGTTATAGTAAAATAATAATATGTGGTTATATCCTTGAATGGAGTATTCAAAGAGTTTCCGCTGATGATTAGCTGAGAGTTGAAGCACAGGGAAATCGGAGGACAGATTCCTTATATCTGATTCCATTCATGGCATAAGGGAGACGTGATTGACATTTAGACCCAAGACTCTTGCTCTGGAGCCTCGCCCAGTGAGCAAGAAGCCAGCCTGTCGGTGTCGCGGGTACCAGGCTTGCTCCGTGCTGAGAGAGCAGCGTCACTGCTAATTGAAACAGAGAACATGATGGCCACGGCTGCAGCTTCAGAAGCAATACATACTGACACTGGAGGGGAAAGGGCTATTTATTTTTAAAAGTTCACCATCAAACCACTGGACAGGATAAACAACTCACGGAGAAAATCAACACTTATCACAATCAAAAAGGCATCCGTTTTAACTGGCCGATTCCTCTAGGCACTCTCAACGTGCTGCTGCACTACATTCTCTCGAGTGTCTTCCGCGGGGCAAGCAATTGTGATTGGGGAAAATATCCATCTGTTTTTCTTTTTTTTCCTGACACCTCTTTCCATGGTTTTCTGAATTATATTTAAGCATAATATAGTGTATTGGATGCTAGCAAGCACCCAATTTAGCATTAATTTCTCTGGATGGAAATATGAGCCAAATGTTTGTGTTAGTAATAACAGCACGATGCCATTCGATCATTGCTGAGCACACTGATAATATTTTCATCTCAAAGAGGGAGTTCTGAGAGTTTGAATTCATTTCTGAAGCATCAGCAGCTTTCAGTGCAGAGGCCACACAAGTTTTCTAATCTTATTTCACTCAATTTCTCTACCGGTCTGACTCTTATTAGAGGCTGAAATAGAATTGTGATTCTTCTATGCATTGATTATGTTAAAGTATTTCTTGTTTTTCTCCTAGCACAGCAGCAACTGCAAGTGAATTAACTTTTATAAAGTTGTAGCAGGCCAGCATTAGTGTTCTTTGAGGAGGCTGTTATACTAGCTTTCCAAATAGTTGAGATTTTTACAATATATTCAGCCTCACTTCATAAATACATTTGCACGAGGTTTCAGAAATCCAGTGGAGAAGTGTACATCTCCAGGTGCTCTCAATATACACGTAGACAGCTTTGAGGTTGGGAGCCAGCAAGGGGCATGTAAAACAAAATGAGTTAAAAAAAAAAAGTTGCACATAGGGTAATTTTAATCCATTCCATTTTTAAATACCACAATAAATTTAATTTTCACAATAAATTAAATAGCCATATTCAGTTTACAAAATAGAATTACTTAGTGTGAAACCAGTATTTACAATTAAATACATTATGTACATGACATTTCTCTTTGTTGACATAAAACATGGAGTAAAAGGACTTGACTTTCCAATGTATGACCTGCTACAAGTGACGCCATGGTCCAGACGAAAAACAATAGTGCAAAATCACCACAGGGACTTTGGAACAATGTCAATTTTATGAGATAAGACATTCTTTCAAATCATAAGAAAATAGTATTTTCTGTTTTCATGGTACCAATTCAGCATCTGAATTAGAGAGCCAGCTTTCCCTTAGAAAAGAATGCATAACTGAATCCTCTACTTCCTGCAGCTTCACACCCATTGGTACATTTTACGCATTAATCTTTTGGCTTAAATTAATGAAAATGGCAGGTGACAACTTCTGACTCAAAGGAAGACTAACTCTTTGAGAATAGCTGAAGTCACTTTCCCCCAGTACCACCACCGCTTTTTTTTAGCAACGAGTTTAAAAGATGCAACTATGCAGACAGCAAATTATTTTTGTAAATTTTCAGTAGAAAAAGAGCTGTTCCTGTATTTGGTCACATACTGCCTATGTACAAGGAGAGATGGAAAAACGACTTGGGTAGCTGTGGCTAGGAAAAGTGCGTATCTTATTCTAGAGGAGACATTGTGTGTCTTCAGGCACAACACATGGTGTTGGATGACATTATTTTAGGGCCAGTTCAGTGTCCTCCCAGTGATCTGGTAAAATTTTTGATTAAAAGGATGAAAGAATCTGCGCAATTTGGTAATGACAGAGGGGTCCACCTCTGGATGAATGCGCCCCTTGCTGCCAGCCAGGCACTTATTAAAGATAATGTTAAATCGCAAGCAGTAAAACCCTCTGGTAGCATTGAAATACAAATTGTACTGACTTATTCTTGGGGGAAGATTTAGGAACTTCTCCACGAGCTGAAGTTCTGGCAGAGGTTCCGTGATCAGGCGATCTCCGTCGACAATGTGAAATTGCTCAATTGGAAAGTATTTCAACCACCTTTCCAAGTGTTTGGTGTAGATGCTCGTTCTTACTGCCTTGTATTTTGTGTTCACTTCACAGGTATTAGGGTCTATTGCCAGCTTCTCAAACTTGTAATAAGTTTTATTCTTCCTCTCCTTCCCCTCTAGCACCTGAGTGTAATCGGAAATAGCTCTTGTGGTTGGCTCCCTGACAATTATCAGCAACTTGATAGATGAATTCATTTTGTAAATCCTTTCTGGAACCTCCTCCGTGATAAAATACGCTGGGCTCTTTTCAATTGTGATTTGCTGAGGGTAGGAAAAAGGCATCTTCTTCCTATACCACTCAATGCCCTTGGCATAATTCTCATCATTGTCAAAAAAGTGGATTTCTTGAGAGGCTTTGACCACTGCTGGATGGAGGTTCAGCATCTCAAGCAGGGCCCTTGTGCCTCCTTTCCTCACCCCAATGATAATGGCCTTGGGGAGTTGCTGGACCAGGTCATGAAGGCGAACCTGCTCCTTGGAAGCGTTGCCCTTCCGGAATTCATGCAATAGACCGCGTTTAAACTGCAGGGCACGCAGAGGGAATTCAGCCTGCCCACGGGCTCCCAATCGGCCTTCAATGGGGCATATGGGTTGTAGCCTGCAAGAAACAGAGAGAAACTTTAAGTAGCTCATTGCACCTGACTTCTCATTTTTCTGGTTCCCCAGTCAGAGTAAGACTTTAAATGCATAAATAAAACCACTGTTTCCCAACCTGATGCAATCTATAATGAACATATGTTTGAGAAATTTTATTTTAAGCAGCACTGTATTAAATGGACCACATATAACTGATGGGATTTTTTTATTAGTGCTCCTTAAAATTTTTATTCACCAAGCACTTAATTGACTACAGCATGTACTTATGTTCACACTGTACAGGACAGACAAGTGACACCAGCCATACTAATAGCCTTTTAATAGCTCACCAGTTAATATCATTTAGAGAACATAAAAGGTGGAAGATTATAATCTTTAGCTGGGAGACTGAAGGGAAGCTAGGAGGAGGCCAGTCTTTTGGGTTTTGTGCAGTACTATTTCCTTGCAGCTCAGCAGCACTCACATAGCTCTTAAAATTTTTTGAGCTATTGTACAATCTGAAAAGAGTTCCCAGTCTCTGCCCTTAGCTATTTGCATCATCATCAACCTGGAAAATTCCAAAATTGGCACTTGCTGAGCTTTTCATTCTGTGAGAATTTCTGCCGTCGGCCTTAGGGATAGCTAAGAGTACTGTATTTCTTCTGCCTTTCTTTTTCTTTCTTTTTTCTCCTGCCTCCATTTTTTTTCCTGCCTCTGTTTTTCTATCTAAGAAGGTCAGGATTATGTTTTTATTTGGCTGAATGTAGGAACAACCCAATACCATCAGCAAGTGCTGTCTATCACTTACCACAGCTGGGACCGGGGATCAACAAGACCTTGGCAGGGCCAGAAACCTCAGGACCTCATTGCTGAGTCCATTTAAATCAGGGACTCGGGTTCACAAAGGAAGGGATGCAATAGATGGAACCAAAAAGGAGGGTTTCCACTTTAGCCTTGCCTTAAATAATGAACAACCACCCCTGCTTTTCTCAGAGAAAAAGGTGTGGTAATGATCACAGTGATATTGGGCTGGAGTAGCTCTTTAATTTGGCAAGACTAGTATGCAATATATTGTACTTAGGATAGTACTATGTATGGAGGAAACTCTATACTTAGAGCTTCCTTTTGGATATAGTCTAGAACTGAACTGAAATTCATTATAATTTCCCTAAGTTTACCCGAGAAGGCATTTTAGCCATTTCAGTAGAGTGTAGACTATTTGCCAAAAT
>PVKM010014556.1:0-28890 GCA_004027735.1 Carollia perspicillata
TGGCATATTCCTAATTCCCTGGAGACCAAACATTCTGGTTGTTCCTGCACCGTCCAAAGATAATGATTCATAGTGCCCTTTCCACATTCCTAAATATCCATTTAGACAACAATTCATGCAGTCACCTTAGCTATAGAGCTACATATATATACAACTTTTAGAAAAAAGCAAGCAGATTGAAGAGTGAAAAGGGAACGCTAGCTTTACTGATTGGAATATTTTGCTGGTCTTTGAGAAAGCAGATTAGTCAGGGATTTGGGGGTTTGAACTAAAATGGAAAGAGTTGAAGAGTTAATGAGATGTGAGGAAAGGACCAAAGCCAGAAAGGAAGGCGGGACCTTTCACAACTAACCAAACAACTTCACATTCAATGTTTCCAAAATAAGCCTTGTGTCCTCCCCATCACATCCTACCAGCAGCTCAAAGAAACTTTACTTTGCTGAATCTCCTATTTCTCTTGGTCATGCCCCTCAATATCTAACCAGGCTCTACACTACAATCTCTACCATCCAGTTTAATTTTCTTCCATGTACTGTTAGTCTTCCATTTCTGTCTGTTCCAACTCCATCATGAGATCCGAATCAAAGATTCTCATTAGTTTTGCCACGGTTTGGATTATTGTCACAACCTTCTACCCAAGCGGTTTCTCCTTCCTTCTGATAATTCATCTTCTACACTATTGACAGACCATTATTTCCTGGGAAAATATTTATCACATCTCAGCTTGCTTTAAAACTCCTGTTTGCTTTGTATTGCCAATAAGATGAAGATCAAACTGCTTAACAGGGCTTAGGAGATCTTTCCAAGTTCATCCCAATGTACACTTTCAGTTGTACTCCTGGCCCTTCTCTTCACTAAACTGAACCCCAGGCCACGCTGGAACTGTTGGCTCCTAAAAGCATAGGTACTTTGTCTTCGCATTTTCTTAGCCATTTTCTTTGCAGGGACAGCCTCTGCATTCTCACCTCCACCCTTTTCTATATGCCTCATAAATGTTCACAGAGCCTTCGAAACCCTTCTCTCTGAAGACTTTTCCAACTCTTGTTTAGGCAGAAGTTTGTATTACTTCGCTTTTGTCCACTGCACTTTGAACATGCCTCTATTGCATTGCTTAAAGACTAGGCCCTACTTGGTATATGACTCTGTTACTTTTGATTGTCAAACCTTTGAGGGCAGTGGCTAAGTTTCATCTGTCTCTGGATTGACAGCTGAACACACCCTAATATGTAATTAGTACTCTATGCATTTGTTGATGAAGATTCTTCTCATCAATTTTACCTGTGAGAGTTCTCTGTACCTAAATTCTACCTTCCCTTGAAAAAAAGTATTCACTTTAATTTTTATTTTACATAGACTCTATTTCCCTTGAGAAGCCTTACTTTTCTAATCGTTTTTATTGTTGTTCGAGTACAGTTGTTTCCATTTTCCTACCATCACTTCCCCTGCCCCATCTACTCCCACCTCCCACCCTCAATCCTACCCCGCTTTGGCTTTGTCCACGGGTCCTTTATACATGTTCCTTGACCACCCTTTCCCTTTCCACTATCATCGCCCTCCCCCCCATCTCTGGTTACTGTCTGTTTATGCTTCAAAAGCCTTATTATTCTGTCTTTTTGTTTCTCAAACTTAAGATCTTGCAGAGTCCCAGGATAGCCTGAAGGGATCTACTGATCCCAGTTGGAGAAATGTAACATGATACATTAATTTTGATATTTTAGGCGATCACTTAGCACAACAGTGATAATAGACAACAACACCTATTGTGGGTCCTGAAATTTCATGGTAACACACAGTCATAAGGTGGTCATCTAGATGATTCAAAAAATGCTCGTATTAATTTCATAGAATTTTCAAAATTAACACATGCAATTAAAAAAGATTCCTGCAGAGAAGCCGTAACCCCAGTTAGATCCCTGATAGCACTGTGGGAGTCGCCACACTAGGGAACCCTCACTTCTACTCGTGTGCATTGCCCACTGAGTATCCAGAGAACACCGGGAGGGTCACAAAATGAATGCTGGGAGAACTTGCTCACCAAGGAAACTCACTCCGCTCTCACAGTCAGATCTCACAGATGAGCGCCTGAGTATGGAGTAGGACTGTACTGGGAGAGCAACTGGATGGAGAGGAGAAAAGAACGGGCGATGGGAGGGAAGCCGTGCAGCACAGCAGAGCACGGACCTGGCCCTGGATGGGGGCTGAGCACAGCCCTGCCTGCATACATTCAGAGACATCAGGCAGTACAGGCTGCGAAGGTCCTCCTGGAGCAGACCTGACCTGGTGTTTTGTACCTTCCTGCTCGATCAGGAATCTCAATGACCAACATAAGAGGCTATTTCTTGCTTTAGGTAGGAAGATTGTCTCTAGATATTCTCTGTAAAAATATCCATGTTTCAGAGGGGGGGAAATCCAAGCATTCTGGTTATTTTTTGGAGTGATTCCTCCAGTTTTTTTATTTTTAATATTTTGTTGTTTATGCTGTTATATTGTTATATGCTGTTTATGCTGTTTTTCCTCCTTTGCCTGCCTCCACCCAGCCCACACCCACTCCAACAATAAGTTCCCATTCTGTTTAATTATGTTTAATTTTCTACAGTAAATTGTCATTATAGATTAATACCTCCATTTAGCCAACTACGATCTCCAGAAACATGAGAAATTGAGACTATGACATATAACAACAAATGTAATAATACGTTAACATTTGTTAAAACCTGGAGTTCCGTGGAATGTTATTTTTGCTTTACATATATGAAATTATTTAGCCTGTAAAATGAGTTAGGTGTTATTACAGCTATCATTTTAGAGATGGAGAAACTGCCACATATCACAACTATTGATTTTGCCATTATGTTTATTGAGTTTTCTTTGTAATAAAACCTTTGGTCATAAATAGGAATAAAGATAAAAATAGTTCAATTCATAAGTTAGAAGGAAATTCTGAGCATATTTCTGAGTATACCTTCTGAGTATTTTTAGTCAATTTGACTAACACATTTATGCAGTGAACATTTTTTAAGCTCAGACTTCTAGGTACTGTGTTAAGGACTGAGAATAGACATATGTAATATAAATAATAATTAAGGAATATATGTGAAAACACCTGGTATATGAAAACAACAATCTTCAAGGAGCATCATTTGATGCATAAGGCCTTCCCCAAGCTCCGAGTCAGTTCTTTGTAGTCCCCTCAAAGAATTTAATAAGCAAAAGCATTTTCCCATCAAAATATGTTCTTTCTCTCCCTTGTATCTGAAGACCACAACTCTATTTATTGCCTGCCTTGCCATAGAATTGAGCCAGGAAGATTGCCTTGTATTTGATAGGATTTTCATCTGTCCACTCAGGAAGTTTGTTGAGCATCTCCTCTGCCAGGCATGGCGAGCCTCTATTTAGACAGCCCTGAACAAGACAGAAATGGCTCTGAGTCTCGCGACGTTTGCTGCCTAGCATGTGCTCTGGTGGGCTACAACTAAGTGAAAAAACATCTGCTGTAAATCAGCGAAGTTATTTATTCAAATTTCCAGCAGTAGGGTGGCACACCTCCAGTGATTTATTGTGCAGAAATCCCCCTTGCTGTGCAAGTTCCTGCAAAGTCTCTTCAGGACCTTTAAACTAAAAATATCTGATGCAGCTACATTTTGGAAAAGGAAACTCTATTATTTGAGGAATTCATTTTCAGCAGCTGAGTGCCTCGGGAAGTTAGTAATGCCCTATGGAGCTTTATGCCTCTGGTCCTCTCTCATTTGAAACCAGCAGAGATTGGAACAGGGCTTAGTTATTAACATCTAATGGCTGTTTGGAGACTTCTCAAGTGTGTTGGACTCCTCCTCCAAGTCCTAGGAAATAGAAAGATACTTATTGGAATTTAATTAACTCAGAGGAGGTTCAGCCTAAAGGATAACGATTGAATGTACTTAGTACTGCATGTTCCTGCCTCTTCCCTGAAATTATATTGTGGGTTTGTTGGACTGCTGATTGCTGAGAGTACGTGGAACAGAAGTACCACCAAGAGAAAAGCCAAGGGCAGGAGCGTCTGTCACAGCTGCTCTGCCTGTACCCATCCTACCAAATTACTCCCCTTGCAGAAAGACCCCTTGTGGTCCAGGTAAAAACTCCAGAAAGTTCAGGGAAGAGAACAGCTACATGAGACTTTTCATCTTTGTTTTTCTTTGAGGCAAGCTCTCTGTCTCTTTCTCGCTTAAATGTGTGTACACAGATGTCATTTAGCTAATTTAAAAGATACTTGCATTTTGATAAGAGACATCCATAACCTCTTTTTCTCTACCCACATTCATTTGCAGACTGAGGAGATGTTACATGTAGACGCAATGTGATTTTGTAGATTCTTCGAAAACCTATAAAAGTAATTTACTTAAATATTTATTCATTCTCAATGATTCTCAAATGCTTACTGTAAACATGCCAGGTGCCAGGCATTGTTAAATATTAAAGGCATGATAGTCAGCAAGACAGACATAATTATTGGTCTTACAGAATTTAAAATTCTGTTTACTCGCCTGTTTAACTAGGACATTTCAGGTGCTAGACACTGTGGGATCATGGAAAATTCCAAAATAAATAAGAAAGAGTTCCCAAGAAAAAGTACAGGGTGCCTGGAGTCAGACGAGAGCAATGAGACCATGGAAGGGAGAAAAAGTCTTCAAAAATCGCTTGGAGATAGAATTAGCATTAGAGAATTTACAGACGGTAGGATGAGAGTGGGAGAGATATTCAAATGGGGGGTAATAAAAATTATCTCAAAATTTCTACCAAAGGTGTTTGGGAATATTGCTGGTGCCATTTCAACCAAGTTAGAAGATGAGATGAAGGAGAACCAAGTGGAAGGCAGGGTTAGGGGAAGAAAACAGTAATAATAGTGGGAGGGTAAGGAGAACACTGGATTGGGCTTGGGATGCACTGAATTTGACATGATACACCAATTGTGTCCTAGGGAACTCAAAGGAGAGATTTCGAGTTTCTGCAATCTTCTGCAATCTCGAGAAAGAACACAACGGCAGCTACCTTCACTAGATGCACAGGTCAGGTATTATTATTATTTTTGGGGGGTCTGAATCTTGTGCCCAGAGGATTTCAGAAGCTTAAAAAGCCGTGCAGAATAAAATAGGATAAAATGAAATTGACATCAGGGCCCAGCTGGATATCTCTTGCCTATGAACTAAATCTCTCCCCCAAGTCAACGTCACTAGTTTCTGCTGCTCATAAAGTCAGAACTTCCTGGATCTCATCCTGTCCAAAGCTTGGTTGTTTGACTTTTTCTTCATCCTTGTGAGCCAATCTGGGCTTTTTCAAAAAATGTATCTTCTTAAATCAGCCAGAGTGGGTTTTTCTGGTTTTCAACAAAAGAACCCTAATCTGATTTTTAACAGGTTCTCAGGAGTGAGGCATCATTAGTCACGGAGCCTCAGCTGTGTCACCATCTGAACTGAAGGGACCTGGAAACCCCATGACATAGCACCAGAGTGGTTGGGTGACATCCATCTCTAAGCCTTGGCAATCAGCCCGTGGGCTCTCTGGGCAGCAGATTAGCAGGGAAAAACAGGATTTTGGAGTATATTGACTAATTCTTGAAGGTTCTATAAAAAGAGGAAAGCTTGATTTGATTTCAGTTAATACTTGATCATGTCAAACTACAAAGCAAAGCAAAAAAATATTTTGGTTTTGTTTCCTTTTGTCTCTCGAATAGCCCTTTGTCTGGCCCCAGGCTGGAAATCTGTGATAGCTGAGAGAGTAGAGACTTTGAGGGCACCGAGCTGGGGTGCACGGGCTGAGCTAGGGCCCTGTCGGCAAAGTGAGACCGTAAGAAATAAAATGGAGGATAAGAGAAGACTTCAGGGAAACACCCAACCACTTTCTGGTAAAGGTCTTTCTCATAAAAAAATCCAAGACTAAAATGAAGCCTGAAGATGAGACACAGGTAACATTGGCCTCCTCACTTGACTCTTAGGCTTTGCCATTCTGATAGAGGCCCAGGTGAGCCCAATACCAGCCCCAGGTGGGGAACCCTCTCCAATGTCATCTGGGGTGTGACAGTGCAGATGAATAAATGAGGAAGAACCAAGCAGAGAGGAGAATGGGAAAAGACAAGTTGGTTGACCATGAAGCTTATTCTTCTGGAAGGGCTCCAATTATCATTGGCTATGGATATGTCAACATTCTGCTGTTTCTTTTGGCTCCTTTTCAAAACAGGAGGAGTAATTGGTTGTGTTTTGTAAGCATTGTATCTCCACAACTCTGTATTTATTATATGGATTGGGGGTGGTTGAATATATTTAAATATATCACTTAACCAGAGGTTGCTTTACCAGTAAAACCTAATCTGGACTTGACCTAGGGACATTGCTATCCCCTAGGAGATCTTGACCTTGGATCTGGAGGCAGTAATTGGACGAGATGTTATGATTCCTTCCCTTGAAAAGGAAGTGAATGTGTTTTAGATATATAATTATTACACACATTAAATTTGGTGTGGGCATTCTTGAAATTGTACATTTGAAAAGAAGAATTGATGTGCCTGTCGGAGTGAGATGAGTGGACTCTTATAACATCTGTTGTTTTTGCCTATTCTGTCAGTCAGTTTAGGCTAAGCGTTGCTTCGATAACAAACCCAGTATCCAATGGCCCACAACATCCAGGCTTGTTTCTTGCTCACATTATGTGTCTCTGTGCGTCAGCTCTGACTCTTGTCTCTGTCCTCTTCACTCCAGACCCCACATGGGTGGGGCTGCTCTTATCTGGGACATCGCACTGGGACAAGATGACATGGCAGAGTTTGCCCAGGTTCTTAAAACTTCCACTTAGAGATGACACATATCACTTCTGCTCCAGTGTCATTTGCCAAAGCAAGTCTCAAGCCAATGCTGACAACAACAGGGTGGGGATGGACCATCTTTCTGAGAAAAAGGCATCCTGGAAGGACTGAACTGTCTTCCTTTTTCTTCCTTTTTCTGATGTAGCCTCCCAGTTTTCTCTTGAATACTCCCTAGGCAGCTCTCAGCCAAGGAGGGTTTATCAGAGTTGACCCAGGTCCAGAGGGGACAAGAGAGCTAGGGTTGGCTAGCCAGAGCTCTCCATTCTTGCAGCCAGAGAAAGTCCAATGAAATTCAACTTCTGGGTGAAGAAATTCCTTTTATGTTGGAGTTGCCAAGCAGAGAGCCTGTACTGTAATCCTGGAGCTACAAGGAGCCATCAGGATGGAGAGAAAAGTGCCTGAGGGTAAACACTGAAAGCAAACAGGGTTGAGAGACTGAGCAGGCGAGGCGAGACTGGATGGCACTATTTGAGTCCCTGTACCCACCCATGCCAGAGGAAAAGGTCTAAACCTGGAATTCCTAAATATGTCAGTCTGTATTTTTTTCTTAAGCTGGTTTAGGTGTTTGTTACTGGTAATTTAAAGATTCCTTTCATACAACAGGGGGAAGTTAGTGACTAAAATACAGGCCATGTACATGGTTCTGCATACTTTGGTTCCATGGGACACACTTTTGGTTTATAAGCACCTTTGCTATCAACTTAAGAGAAAAATCTGATTGGTATCTTATACCATTGCTAGACTATATTATGAGAAATTGCCCACTATATGGTAAAAATAACCAAACAGTAATCCAACCCAATGTAAAACAGCATAACAAAAACAAATCATTTACCTGGCAATCACAGCTTTTCTTTTTTTAATTTCTATTGAATTTATTGCATTACATCTGGCATTGATAGAACTTCCTACAAAAAATGTGGTCCACAGGCCAGCAACAGTGACATCACTGGGAATTTACTATAAATGCAAAAATCATAGGTCCTACCCTCACTTATTATACCAGACCATGTACTTTCACAAAGTCCCAAGGTGATTTTTTTCACATCAGTTTCTGAGAGGCATCTATATAGGAGATTCCATGTGAAAATGGTAAATTTCCCCAAGAGCATCCGTGCAATAAATGTATTAAGATATTTACAAGATTGCGCAATATTCGTCATTATAACCCAATGTCATAATGTCAAGCTATTCTAGAAAGGATGAAAAAATATCATAGGAGAGGGGTTTTGGAGGCAGTTCAGATTATATGATCCAGGAACATATTGCTGATATGTTTCCAAAGACCAACACAACTTTTGTGATCAACTACTAGTAACCCTTGATCCCGTAATGAATTTTTTTCTTTTCTGTTGTGCGTCTTCTGACTTTTCTTAGGCAATTAACTTCATGGATTCAAGTAAAACATGGGGACACCCTACGCAATGGTTCACTCCAACTCTATTCTACTCTGGGCTACAAAGGACATCACCTGATGGCGATTGTTCGCTGCCTTTAAATATAAGAGGGTGCTCCGGGTCTTGTGGCCCCCAGTGTCTCTCAGTCAGCAGTGATGTTAACTGGTGGCCCCAGTGCATCAGCCTGTCAACCTACCTGGAGAGGTTCTGTCTGGATGATCCTGGGAATGGGAGACTTACTCTCATCTTGTGTGCTTCCCCAGGCCGTGTTGCCAGACATTTCACAGCCCAGGTTCTACCCTTCTTCCTGCTTCCATTTTTTCCTCCCACCACCTCGAGATTAGACTTTTTACTTTCCAAGTGAAAGAACAGTCTAGGCAGAGGCCAACCTCACACTATGTTCAAATTCAGTTATCTCGGGATGGATTATGTTTTTATTTCAATGTAGAGAAAATGATTTCACTAAGGGGAACACTAATCAGAGAGGGGCAGTTGCCTTTATTAAGACTGAGTTCTCGATGCACAGGAGTCGTTGCTGTGAGCATCAGTGTCTGATTGTACATTGGAAATGTTCTGCCTTCTCAGTCATCAGAGGGTGGATTATGCCGCTAACCCGCAGAGAGCGGCATGTGGGCAGAGCTAACCTGGCTGTACATGGAGTTCCCAGGCACAACACATTAAACAGAGGCATAAAGCATCTGGTGAAAACCATTTAAAAAATAATTTAAAAACTTAAAACCTCCCTGCTTTAGCTCCTGGGATAAATTTGTAGTTGGGGAAATCTTTAAATGCAGACTTAAGCTTCTAATTAGTGAAGGTAATGTTTGGGTATATTTTACCCAGCATAGGCAAACATTCTGAGCTCTTTCGTTTGAACCTAACAAAATGATATTTTTTTTCTTTTCTGTTGTCGCTTCTTTTGACTTTTGTTAGGGGATTAACTTCAATATCTCAGCCATTTGAAGAGAACTTTCTTTTAATGAATTAGAGTTTATTTGTCTATTTGATCGGAACTAAATTATAGCATGAAAAATTGACAGTGCAAATCTGTGTTCCTCACCATTACAATCAATATTTTGATATCAAAATCAGAAAGCCCAAATGAGCTTGACCAGTCTGTGTCTAATCGATGTGCTTAATTTTCTATGCCCTCTGCGTTCAGGGATGTTCAGTCAGGTGAGGTGGTGGTGTTGGCTCGAACGTGTGCCAGGAGCCGTGTGGGTGAGCACGTCAGCCCAATGTGGACAATATTTAGGGTGATGTTGGCTTAACAGTCTTAAAATTCACCGCAAATCACTTTGTCTTTACTTACACAATGAAGTAGATTTGTTTGTGTGGTTAGTTTTAGCCAACATTTCTTCCAAACAACTGGAAATACTGGTACTGAGGGATTGGCCTGAGAAGCTCTTATGCATGTTCTGAACTAGTCAATGTAGCCATTTTGATGAGCTCATTTGAAGACGCAGGGTACTTGAGGCAGTAATAACAGAAGAGAAAGAATATACAAAATAAGAGGGTCTTGTAAGAATTGCTTTATAATTCATTGAAATATAAATACAGTAAGCATTTGAATTAGAAATCAAAGATACATGCATTTTACTAGCATTTATTCTTTCGTTTTTTCTTTCTCCCTATGAGTTTTGCTTACTTATTTTTTCCTCTGGAGAATACGATAAATATTTATGATATTTTCTAGAGAATATTTTCTTCTAGAAAATAAATAATTTGAAGTAATGAATGATCAGTATTCTGGGTCACATCATTAAATTTAAAGAAGCAATCATTCCAATGGAACTAACAT
This sequence comes from Carollia perspicillata, assembly GCA_004027735.1. NCBI lineage: Eukaryota > Metazoa > Chordata > Mammalia > Chiroptera > Phyllostomidae > Carollia > Carollia perspicillata. The sequence continues at coordinate 10,031 of PVKM010014556.1, forward strand.
ATTAAAAGCAACAAACATGAATCATTATGTACCCAGAAAAATGCCATACTTCATCCCCTATTAAAACTGCTATTATCTTTTGGAAGAAAGGATGCTATATTAACCTTTTGTGTGTGTTTATTGAGCATTTACTTTGTGTCATACATCTGCTACATGTGTTCCTTCCATTGCCTCAGATGAATTTTGCACCATTATTTAAGCCTTACTTACCTTTGAGGGGAAAAATCTTGGGAAAGTTTTCACTGGGCAGGCAACCATGACAAAATTCGGTGATTTTCTAGATGAGCAAAGTAAAGAAAGGTTGTCACAGCAACAGATGAGGGAAGTGAAACACTAAGAGATTCCAAGTGGAAAAGTAAAGACTTGAATGGAGGACTCTGGTATGGGAACCTCTCATGTCTACAAAGAATCTCTTTGTTTCTCGAGCACAAAGGATTGTGTGTGTTCACCTTTGCTTGTTTAAAGCTAGTATAACACCTGGTAAGTGCTCAGTAAATCCTGTTAATTTTATCTTTTTAATATACTTTTTTTACTATTTCCTCTGCTTTTTTCAAACCCCACTTCAGACACTTGAGGTCATTCCCTCATGAGAGAAATGGCAATGACCTCTGAAGTACCGTAGATTTCCAGTCTTTTACATTTGACCTTCAGTCGGTCCCACATTTGATTCATCCCTTCTCTACTTCCTCAGCAGCTCCTCAGGTGACCATACACAGTGAATAGTCACCCCACAAAGCTCCTTCGCATCCTTTGCACAAACAATGCAAATTCTCTGACAATGTTCCTCCATGGTGATACCCCTTATTCCTTCTGCTGAAATAACTTTGTCTGTCCGAAAAAAAAAAATCTGACTTATCTTTCAACACTTTTTTTCAAAGTTTTCTCTAGGGAATTATTATGAACCAACCCAGAACCAATGGCTTTTCTTCTTTTTTTCCCTTTCTGACATTGGGTCCTGGGGAAAAACAATTTAAGAGGATATTACACTGTGTCGATTTGGCCTTATGTCTGTTTCTTCTACTAAGTTGGAAGCTCCTTGGGGCAGGGATATCTTAGTTGGAAATGTAGCTTAAAGCACACACACTTGGGCCCAATAAATGTTATTAAATTATTTTTTGTTGGACAAATGAATGGATAATTCCATGCTTGAGCAATAAGACACTAACAAGTGCCAAAAGGACATTGTTTTCTTCATTAGAAATTGTAATGTGTGACAAAGAAGCTTATCCATAGACAGAGCATTGAGTTCACAGAACTCCGAGTCTCTGGGCATGATGGGGATTGCAGTGTGACACCGAGTATCTTGGGAAATTGTGAGCAGGATGACGTATCAACCACTTCCATTACCTAGAAATCCACAGAGGTTACCCCCACACTGTCTAAAATCAACGTCAGAACCTTGAGTGAAAATGTTGCTCTGCAGAATGGTACAATTAGGTCAAGAGAACAGACTTCACATGGAAAAAAAAAACAGTGGCCTGAGAAGTGATAGCACTTCTCTCTGAGATGCGATTGTTTTAGAAGTATATGTCTTACTACTAGAAAATAGAGTAATCTCTGAATCAACAGATTAACGTTGGGTAGAACATTAGGACCCCTTGCTTCCAATTTCCCATTTCTGAGAAGATGTTGATCTTCCAACTTGAACACTACAAGTGATGGGAAATCATTTAATTTTGTAAGCATTTAATTTTAGATTATTCATTTTGAGCTAAAGTCTGCTCTTCTGTAATTTTTTAAATCCTCACCCAAGGACATTTTTTTTCATTGATTTTAGAGAGAGTGTAAGGGAGAGAGAGAAATGTCAGGTGCAGGAGGAAAGCATCGATTGGTTGCCTCCCATAGGCACCCAGACCGGGGATCAGACCCACAGCCCAAGTATGTGCCCTGATCAAAAACCAAACCTTCAACCTTGGGGTCATGGGATGATGCGCCAACCAACTGAGCTACATTGGCCAGGGCTGCCTTTCTGTAATTGTATTCATTGACTCTGGTTCTTTTTTTCGGAAGCTACATTTAATTATTCTCTTTATATGACAACTTTTCATGTATTTGAACACAGTTATTATTTTTCCCAAAGCTTTTCTTTCCGAGATTATAAATAGTCCATTTCATGTGATAATTTCTCTCTCTGTGCTCACATGCCAATGGATATGTTCCAGCGTGGTACCCAAATGCTAATACAACACTGCAGATGCTGCCCAAGCAGTGCAGCATATGAGGAGACATTCCTCACCTTATGTGCATAATATACATCTTTATTATTATCAAATATTGTATTACAGTTGACAATTATGGAGATCAAACTACTGTATGACAGAAATTGTTCTTAGGCCTGGGACAGAAAGGTGAATAAATCAGAGTCTTGGCTTCAAGAAGCCCACAACCTCATGCAAACTAAAAAAAAATCCCCTTAATAAATCGTGAGGTTATATAAATACCCTATTTGAGGTATAAGCAAATTATGATCATCAAATAACTCATGGACTAGGTTTTTGGACAAAGAGCTGTGCTTGGTTTAGGAGACCTGATTGTATCAAAGCCACTCTAATTCCAAACTTGTACTGTTGGTTTTTAAAATCTTCAAGTTGGAGTTTATGCATATCTTTCCGAATTTTGTCTTGTTGATTTTGTGGTAGCGCCAGCATATCAAGGTCTTGTAGATCTTTATTCTGCCACCAAGTATGTTAGTTTTCCCTTCTAAGCTCTGTGTCACCTCTCAGTCTGAGAGTAACAGGGAAGCTGGCTGCTCTTTCCATGAGCTAAATACTTTGTGTTCTGTTTTCCCAGCAGAAATATGTGTTTAGGAATTCGGTTAATGGGAAGTGGTAAGGCATATATTTAGAAAAGACTGTTTATTCCATCCTAGACAAATATAGACACTTGGAATTTCACCCACTATGACTCACAGAAAATGCAGGGGTTTCTCATCCTGTAATGGCCACATGGTGTTAGCTCTTGACATGTGGTGAAGTCAGGGCCTGAGAAAGAGACAAAAGGATGGCAATGGCTGACTTTTTTAACACTAATTTCTTACCACTGAAAGCCATATTGCAGGTTAAAAGGTCACCTTAATTCCCGCCACCTGATGTAGCTTATACTGTGCACATATGAATCAAACTTTCTTAACACATCTGGCTCAGATGACGTCTGGCTTGAGAGGTCTCTCCTGACCACCCTATACAAATAGTAGCATCTCTGCTTCTGCGCTCCCTCTGTCCCTCACTCTGTATCATCATTTGCCATGGCTCTTGTCACCGTGTGTCATACCACATGTCAGGCTCTCTCCCCTCTGCTTCCACATGCCCTGGACTGTAGGCTCTACAAGAGCCAGGGCTTTGATTTAGTTATTGCAGTGTCCTCCCCACTTGAATAGTGTCTGGCACTAGCACGTGTTCTCTTGGAATGCACTCAGTGAATATTTGTTGAGTAAATGAATGAATGTGAAAAAATAGTGATACATTCTTCATATATTAAACTGTGAGAAGGTTTTTTAGAATAATGGCTGATAAAAAGATATGTGCATCCCTGTGTTCATTGCAGTGTTATTTACAAAAGTCATGACATGAATGCAACTTAATGTTCATCAGTAGATGAATGGATTTATATATACACCCACATATATATACACACACACTGGAATATTACTCAGCCGTGGAAAAGAATGAGATCTTGCCATTAGTAACAACATGGATAGACCTAGAGAGGGTACTATGTAAGTGAAATAAGACAGAGAAAGACAAATACTGTTTCATGTCACTTATATGTGGAATCTAAAAAACTAAACAAATAAACAAACAAAACATATACATACAGAAAAACAGTTCCCAGAGGGTTAGGCAGTGGGGGATGGGCAAAAAAGTAAAGGGGATGAAGAGGTACAAACTTATAAACACCCCATGTGGGTTATCAAGTGCAGCATAGGAAGTGCAGACAATAATATCACCATAACTTCTATAGTGACACATGGACACTGGACTCTTCATGGCGATCACTTTGTGAGGCATATAAATATCAAATCACTGTGTTGTACACCCGAAACTAATATGATGTTGTATGTCAACCATAATGAGAAGGAGCTGTACATTCCAGAATGAAATTTTTTAAAAAATGACCAATAATCACACCTGAGAAAGCCATGTTTACTGGATCCTTCTTTCAAAGATAATATTAATTAGGCAAAGAATGTTTAGTTTCTTTAAGTAAAAAAACCCTTTATATGTAGTTTTAGTGCATGCTGGTATTATTTAGTGATGTGTCAAAAGGAATTTCTAAAAAAGCAATAGTAAGTACCCATTACCAAATACCGACTAGTGCACTAACTGCTTCACCTGTATTTTTTCATGCAGCATCACAACATTCCTGCAAAGTAGATTTTTACTGTGCATCTCATTGACATAGAAATGGAGTCTCAATGGACTTCAGTCATTGGTCAACGACCCCACTGCTCCAAGTGCCAACGCCCAACACTGTACCTGTTAAAACCTCTCCACCATGCAACACCTCCTCACTAATAATAGACTAAGAAATAAACGTCTCTTCCCTTTACAAATCTCCCTAGGACAGTCACCTCACAGGCGGGAGAATTTTTATATGCAGGTGACACTTCTGTGAGGCTGCCGGTCAGAGTTCTGCAGTGAGCACAACCACATAATCAAGGTGGCTATGCTTACAAGTGACCATCAAAATGTCACCTGGCTATTTTCTACTCTCTGCTTTCTTTGCAAATCACATTTGCCAAGCAAATCAGGTAAAACCATGTCTTTGAAGCTGTCAGCGTTCTTCACACCTGAAGCAGTTGGGTGTTTTTGATCAGCTTCATCACCTCTCAACAAAGATTTTATAATCCAAGGGGGGAAGCGACGCGAAGAAAAGTTTGCACTTCTCTCTCGCTGGCAATTTCGTTGGGTAAGATAAACTACAACATTTGCTCTTTGGACCCAGTTGGAATTCTGAAACTCTCATCAAAGCAATTTTCACCCCTGGGCAACCAGGAGGAAGTAAAGGGATCGCCCATAAAGCAGACAAATAGGAGCGGGGAGGGACAGGACCTAGGAAAGCACCGTGACTCGAGCCCTTCGCAGAGCTGTGCTTTCAGCTTCACCTGTGCCAAATTGCCCACTGTCAGCAACGACCTCGGATATCGGAGCTTTTGGAAGCCATTAGCAAGAGACCCTCCAGGTTTAGCGCCTCGAGTGCATGGCGTCATTATTGATCTCACTCTCATGCACTTTGTTGAAATATAGGTGACCCGCCCTCCTATTAAGGTCATATCTTTCTTATTTGGAAAACGGTCTTTCTTTCCACCTGCCCGTGTTCTGCGTTTCCTGTCAGCATCACTTACACAGGGAAAGCAACTGGATGAGAAGGAAGTACGAGAAATTTGACACTCAGCAAAGACCTCACCAAGGCACAATTCCTAACACAATTTTCAGCACTGCCTTTGAAGGTCCCTTTCTTGTCAGCACTTCTGTGAAGGATGAGTGGGTCCTTGGACCGGTTGCTGCCCTCTCTTATCTTTTTCAGCAGAGCTAAAGGTACCTGATTTAGGAAGGTGTGGGTTTCCTTTCGAAAGCCATCTGAAGTCCTGATCTGAATTATGACAGGAAATAGATACACACTACTATCCAACAAGAGCCCTGGCCTGGGCTAGTGCATTTGAAGAGTCTATAACAAAAGATGTTGAACCTATTAACACGTCAATAGGGAATCATAAACAAACAAACAAAAAAAAAACAAGAAGACCACTCCCTTATGAGACTTCATCCTCACATCTCAATCTGGTTTGGAGGCAGCCCATTCAAAAAAAGTGTGGTTACCATTGCAGGCACATTCAATTTTTCCTCATCTAAGCAGATGGTGTAGAGAAAGATGCCCAGAAATCCTACTTCCTCAACAGGCATGCCATCTTGGAAGCTGTGTAGTAGAACAGAATGTTGCCTCGGGATCACCTTGGTCACTAAACAGAGCCACCCCAGACGCTCTGACACCAGGTCCATGGCAGACAATGCAATCAAAGTCATCTTTCCATAAACACTGTCTTCCTACCTTCACTGCAAGATTAAAATATCATAACAACAGATCTATTGAGCAGACAGACTACTTACATATGATAACTTTAAAACTTCATTTATAAAATAAAAACATCATTGTCTGCTGTGCATGGCACATTGCGTTAAACTTCCAGGAGTGATACGAATGTGAAATAAACATAACACCCTCACCAAAATCTTGGAAGTTTTGTGGAGAAGGCAGACATGGAAATGAGAACTGCCGAGTGACCTCTCGTCAGGTATTTTCTCACCTATGTCTGTGAAAGTTGTCCCCACATCCTCATTTTCCTCTGTGGACACTAAAGCCCTTGGTCTTGGCTAAGGAGATGGTCCACGGTCTAGTCCAGCCTGCCTCTCCAACAGCATCTTTCCCTTTGTCCTGCCTGGTGGCCTACACTCCAGCATCTGCAGTCTGCCCATGCTCTCCCTAGTGTTACACCATGGTCTTCATCTTGATTGCCCCCTTCATCTAGAATATTTTCCTCTCATTTATCTTGAGTACTTTCTCATTGTTTAAGGACTCAGTGTAAGCTTCCTTCTAGAGAATTGTCTGATTTTCTTACACAGACAATAACATTCATTCTCCAAATCCTCTTTGAAACATCACTTCTATGAAGGTTTGAAAGAACCTTATTGCAGGTTACCATCTCTAGCTTAGAATGTGTGCTTTGTGAGAATAATGAATAGCTCTGATTGTCTATTTCCTTAGCGCAGATCCCCGTGTTGACTACCCCATCACTCTTTAAAATGTTTTTGAGTGGATTAAGCATGAAAAAAGCAGTGCTGATGCAAAATAGTTAACAAAGCAGAGAACGAATACTACCACAGAAATGCAAGCAGGTGAAATCTATCTAGATGGGAAGAAGGAGGCGTCCATTAGTGATGCTTGGGCTGGAGAGGGGGAGCTCAGCAGTGCCCTGAAGAATGGGTAGGACTCAGGAAGGGAGGAGAAGTTTTTAGGATGAAGATTCACCAGGAAAGAAAGCAGAGACATCTGTAACATTCAACTAAATAAAGGTCTACAGGCTAAGACAGGAAAAACAGAGTGAGGCTTTCGATGGAGAATTACATCTATCACGAAAAGACTGTGGTCTTCATTTAGAAGGTAACCAGGAGCTATTGATGGTTCATGAGAAAAAGAATTGCATAGTATAATATTTGCTTTAGAAATATAATTATGACAGGACTGTGTGGGATGGTTTAAAATTCAGTGTCTTAGAAAGACAGGAAAGAAAGTATTTCAAGAAGAATGTTGCTGCTGCGAAATTGGGTGAGAACTGAGAAAGCCTACTTGTGGGCATGGGAAAAGTAGGAGGGTGAAGAAGAACAATAAAAATATTACCAGGGATACATAGGAGAGACCAAAGGGATTAAAAATGCAAGCATTGCAGAATTGACTTTGGAAATCACTGTAGACTCTTTCCTCTAAGAAAAGGAGAAGGAGGTGAAGAGATGGAAGGTACACAGCTCTCTAAGGAAATGCAGGCTAGAGGAGAATTAATATTGACAATTCAATATCAATCAAATTACATATTTTCATTCAGGGCAAGGCCAGGTCTTGTGATGATTATAAGGAGAGCTGGGGAAGTGGTTTGGGTCTGATTACTGGGGGAGAGGTCCAGAACAGTGCAGTGGGAGACGAGAGAAGAAATCAGTTAGTGAGCAGAAAGAACTGGCCAGGCCACTAAGGTCTTGCCTGGAATAATAACATAGCATGAGTTTTTGCGGGGGCAACCACGACGGTTCCAGTTCTCTGCTGCTGGCTAACAAACCACGCCAAATTCAGTGGCTTAAATCTGTGGTCCTTGTATCACGGTCATGATCTCTGGGTCACTAATTAGGGAAGAGTATGTCAGAGGGACCTTCTGCACCACGTGGCATTGGCTGGGGTCACTCGGTTTATTCGGCTGGAGTATGGGGGGATGTGCAGGGTCCGAGAAGGCCTCACTCTCATGTCTGGCTCCTTGACAGGGATGGCTGTCACCCTGGCATACGTGGGTCCCTCTTTATGTACTTTTGGGAGCTTTCACATGGATGCCCTATCAGATGACCCAGACGTCTAATGCCACAGCTCGAGAAAGGAAAGAGCCAGACCCTGCTGACAGAGCCACTTCCACAATTTTCTACCGGTCAAAGCAGACAGAGAGCCTGCCCAACCTCCAGGGCAGGGGACTGGCACCTCCCTTCTTGTTGGAAGGAGTGTCCAAGCATCTTTGCTTAGCTTTTACTTTTTCATAATATTAATCATTCTCTAACCTGTTTATTTTCTGTGTTCTGTCATTCCCTACTGGAATGTAAGTCACATCCAGCAGCGAGTTTGGTCTGTTTTGTCCCAAGTGTCTGATATGAAGAGACACTTCATAAATACTTGTCACATGAATGATGGGAGCGTGCACACAGAGGAGTGGATGACATGGCCATGAAGTACCCAGGGATGTGGTCTTCTGGGAAGATTTGAAAGATGACAAGAGACTAGAAGGGAATGGTTCCCTCCATATACGTGAGGGTGAGAGCAGTTCCCAGCAGCTCGCACGGCTAGGGCCGCACCTGCAGGGGAACCAGATCAGCCTCTTCAGGACACGTGCTCCGGAGTGCTCGTGGACATGTCTATGTTGGTCCCACTAGAAGCCTCCTTCAGTTAAATTGCTTGCATTGATGAGTTACTAATTAACTCTAGAGTTCAGAACAGTGTTCATCCACATTTCATAGAGTGGCTTTGGAGGTTCAGTACCCCCAAAACCACGTGGGCAAATGCATCATTCTTGGAGACACTTTCTGTGTCTTATCTGTCTCTCAAAGGGAGATTCCACCCCAACATAGTAAAAAGCACTGTCAGAATAAGCTATGTTTGGACTTCTGCCTTTTAAATATGAAAGCTGTTTTTCAAATACTATAAAGAAAAAAAATATCTCCTAGAACAGGAAAAATAGCACTTCAAACATTCACTAAAGCAACATACGTAGCAAGCAAATGGATGCAATAATCTAATGATTCCCCGGGAGTTATTAACCCTGTTTGGTTAGTGGCATGTGAAGTCGTGGGGATTTGCAGGGAACGTTATTCTAGCTACAGAGAGAAGCCACAGCATCATGTCAAACAGTCACTTAAAAAGGAAATAAAAAAGTATTTTTGGAGACTTAGTCTATAAAAAGATATGTTTCCCAATTAGTGTTTAAAAGCCTCTGATTATAATGTGGTATTTCTTATAAATATCCCCTAAGTATATGTTAACAATTGAACTTGAACTAAAATTATAACCCCATTATTTAAAAATACTTTCACATAATTTTTTCCTTCTCTTCTATTACATTGCTTACTAAAAATAAGAAGTTTTTTAAAGCTTAGAGTTGTCAAACTTGAACAACATGCAAACACAATGAGAATATACAGTTAGGTATTTTAAAACTTAACTGCTTGTAAATTGAGGGGGCTATAAGATATCAGGCAAAATACATCTAGAAACATAAAACCTATAGAAAGATGATACAAGTTTACAACAGTGCAAGAATATTAAAATGCAGAGGATTTTTGTTTTCTTATGCTTATGTGCAACTACCAAAGGGATAGCACTACTAGAACTTCCTGCCATGATCTGAATTTCAAGCAGTCCGAAGTCAAAGGCTCATCTCAGTTCTAGCCAGATTCCCTTCTCAGTGCCCGAATTTATGCCAAATGAATTACCATGGCATGGGGTCACCCTTGACTTCTTCCCAATCACATAGGTCTGGCACCCTCACCTCAGCTTTAACCTCAGGTTTTAGGGTGTTCTGGGTCATGTAGCCCAGGTGAGAAAGGCACAAACACTGTGCAGACAACAAGTGTGAAATTTGCACCCTCTGTATCCACGTTCATTCTTTTCCCCCAAATACAGCTCCAATCCTGTCCTGTTTAACCCCTCCACCTTTATCTTGATCTCATATTCCTGGTGCAAAACTACTTTGTTTTTTTCCCTTCAAATGCTGCTGAGGTACAAATCTCTAGAACAGTTTATCTTTTCTTCAAGTGTCAATAATGGCTTCTCATTGACCAGTAAGTCTACTATGCCTATCCTGTCTTTTATACCAAAGCATAAGTTACACAGCCACTTAGACAAGGGTTAGTGAAAATAAGGATGCAATTTGTGATTGATTAGCTTATAATTAAAGACCCAATAAAAGTATACAGGGAGATTTGTGGGGGTGGGGGAGGTGTCCAGCTTGGCATCCAGGATCCAGGTGTCATCTGTGGAAAGATTCAGTATTAGCAAAGTGTACACAGACTGAGTCTGAGACTGCTGCATGGCACAGACAGAAAGGGTGTATTGGCCATTCTGGGTCACAGGAATCGTGTTGAGGTACAGGCTGCTGTGGGTCCAAGTGTACATGCTGTGTGCACAAGTGGTAGAGAGACTTGAAGGTGAAGCAGAACCCCCGTCCTAGCTGGATATTTGTATAAGAATAAACACTGCAGAAAGTTTGCACACTTTATGCTCAACCTTATTTTTATCAGTTACCAACATGTGCTTCGTCGCCTAACTGGGAGAAGCCGTTTCCTTAGTCTCCAAAATACAAAGTTGACCTTGAAATCTGTATCTCTGTTAATGTTGTAACCCTTCCTTGGAGACAATCCTTCGCATCTTCTCCACCTACCCAAATCCTTTCATTCTACTTTCTACTGTATTTCAAATGTTGCTAAGATGGAACTGAGTTCCAATTCCAATTTACTCATGAAGCTATTTCAAATTCTTCATGTCATACTGACCTACTTTATCTAAGAACTTCTGCATTAACAGTGAGTAACGATCATATCATGTGCTTAGTTTTATAAGTGAAGAGTAGGGAGCATGTCTTTAGCTTGTTTTCTGTCTTATATTCAGCCTAGCATTGTGCTAAGAACAAGAAATAAACTTTGGATAATTATCTGAACCAAAGCTCAGTTTTTTAAAGAAAATATTAAGCTTTGGGGAACATATTTTTATAAAGTGGTTCTAGACCACTTGCGATAGATTATCTCATGTTTCCCAAAGCTGAATTTTCTGATTCTAAGTCATCACAAACCACATTATAAAGGTAGGATTCTTTAGACCATCTAATAACGTTGTTATTATCTTAAGACCTGATAGGAGGAGATGTATTTTCTGAAACTCGTGACTCCTATATTTTGTGATTCTTTATTAACTCATGTATTTCATTCCATTGATATTTATTGATTACTTATTATCTGCAAGTTGCTAGGGCTACAATGGTGAGGAGAGAAGACCTGCCAATCTACTACGCTCTCCTTCATAAATTTTCCAGTCTGGCGGGATGGAGGGGCACACGTTAATCTAAAATTAAACGAGTAGGTCTAGCAGGCAAACCGTAGAATGAGCCGCCACTGGTGATGTGATTTCAGCAGCTTTCCTTCAAGTCTAAGCTTGTCTCTAGAAGTCAGGTCACAATCAGGATCAAAACCAAGCGCTTTCTGTCAGAGAACATCTACTGAGAGACAGTCTTGCTTATTTCCAAACAGCGAACTCCTTAGATCTTCTGTCATACAAGTTATCAAGGCTGCTCACATTTTTCAAAAGTTATGTTTTAAAACAGGCACTCACAGCGGATTCGTGAAAGGGGCAAACATAGCAAGGCACACTGTGCACTTCCGGATAGTCACGAAGGAGCAAGATGCGGGGTGTGGACCGCAATTATTTGGGGTGAGATTGGGGTGAGGAAAGGGAGGCAGGAGTTCGGGTACGGAACAGAAGGAGGCACCAAAACACTCAGGTGTCAAAAGATAAATAATATTGCGATGCCATACTTTAAGAGTCAAAACTAATGCAAAACCACACAATGAACAAAATGTAAGGGTTTTAAGTGAAGATGGAATCATTATCACAGGTATTTCCTTCTGCCTGAGATGCAACTCTGGCTCAGCAGAGCACACACCATTGACTTCAGCAGGCCTGCTGTGCCACTCCTACCTGTTTGTCTGTCCACGTTCAACCTGCTTATACCTCTGGAAGCCGATTTTTAGAGACTTGCATCAATGGCCTCCCCTGCTCTCTGCCTTCTGATTGGGCTCATTCAATGGAACACTGGGCAGATTATCAAAGGACACAGGAATGATGAGATTGGGATATTTACCCCCTGGTTCCTTTCCTACTGAGAAACGGCACCTGTCAGTGTCTCTACGCAAAGCCAGGGCTCCTCGTTAGCATCCATCCTGAACAGCCAGAGTTCCTTAGCTTTGCTCCTCTCGCCCAGGAGGGATGATGGATTTCTGCTGCTGCCAGGAGGCTTCTGCATCCCCCTCAGTTCCCAAAGCCCTGCTCTCCTACAATATCCTATGCAAATGGGCTAAATGTTCCCTGTGAGGGCCCAATAGCCTTGGGCCGAGCCAAGATATAAACCATGATTAAGCAGTGTGTTAACCTACATTCTGTGATCCAGAACTCTGTATGATTAGACCTTGTCCCCAAAGCAATGCCTTCCTATTACTCAAGTACTTGGCCTGGCTAGTTTGCCCTCACAGGGCATGCCCCAGTCCAAATTTGGCAGCTTGTTTGTTTCACATATGGCGAGCAACTTTTGATGTTTGTTAAGGGTACACAAAATGCGTGGATAATTAATGACGGTGAGAAAGTTTTGCAAACACATTGAATTTAAATGACATAGAACATTTATTTCTTTTTTAAAAAGATTTTATTTATTTATTTTTAGAGAGAAGGGAAGGGAAGGAGATCAAGAGTGAGAGAAACATCAATGCCTGGTTGACTCTGGCACACCCCCTACTAGGAACCTGGCCTGCAACCCAGGCTTGTATCCTGACTGGGAATCGAACCAATGACCCTTTGGTTCACAGGCCAGTGCTCAATCCACTGAGCTACACCTGCCCAGGCTGTAGCATTTATTTCATAATTCAGGTGTCCAATCAGAGTTTCTCTTAATTACTAGTCTACCCTGAACAAAAACTGTTTGCTTGTTTTTTAAAGTGAACCCATCGAGGATGTTCAAAAGTGATGTTCAAGGCAGCTTGTGTGGAATGACACAGAACACTGGGCTAACACAGCACACTTCTTTCTCACAAGGATCGTAAAATGTGGTTAACGCTCCTTGATCACATATTATGAGTTATGTGGTAATAATTCAGACATTATTACACTGATTTTACTTGTTTCCTAAATTTAAAAATTTTAATGTAATTCCTAAATTAAAAGTGCTTCAACTTCTAATTTTTAAGTATGTATTTACAATTGCAATTATTTATCATATGGAAATAGACCGTTTTATTAGTAACCGACTAGTAATATGAAAGGGAGCAATAGAAAGCAGGTATTTAGACATATTTGTAAAAAGTATTAATTTTCACCCAAATATAAGATAAAATTGATATGGATAATAACCTGCATTTATTCTTTATTGTAAAAATGAATATATACTTGCTTGCTTTAAGGCAAGGCATATTATAACAAAGTTAGGGCTACTTCTAATTGGATGATTTGGATTACAAATTAATATAACAGTCTTTGAGATCCTAAGGATAGCACTATATAAATAGAAATTAGTAGAAAATCGATGATGTCATTACAAAATACATTCTACTTATTCATATCCAACCACAGTCCCCTTCCCTCCCTTTGCATCTAATAAAGATCACAATATGTTTGTGTTCACATCGAGAAAGAGAGGGAAACATAACCTCTTACTTATTGAGTTCTTTCTTATATTCTTCACTGCTTTTAACCATTGGAAATTTCAGAGCTTCATGAAAGACACCAATGTTGACACTAATTTCTATGTGTGGTATAAACATCCTTTGACACAATCTAACATCCTGGGACTCCTAATTCACTGAAAATTTTATCTACTCACATTTATACTATTGCTTGAGTTGTACAGAATTCTAATGTGGATTCACAGTAAATTGGAGCACTGGGTCTTGAATAGCATTCAAACAACTCAAATCCCAAATTCTTCTCCAATGAAATCAGGTCAGAGGGCACAGGCGAAAAAGGAACACATTAGATTTTTTTTTTCTGTTGCAACAGATCAGTCAGGACGCAGTGAAATCAATCCACTTCTGGCTGCCACAGAAGCATCGCCCTACACACGAACACTGTTTCTGGTGTATTCTCGAGCTTTCATTGGAAAAAGCGAAAGGGGTTTTAATTAAATGTGGATTGAGAGGCCCATCCAGCAAATCAAGCCTGCGTGATGAGAGATGTAAGTAGCTTTCTAGCGCTAAGACTACACACTTAATCCAGCTATGTTTGTCAGCTGCCAGAAATTAAATAAATAGACAAACCCTGGCACGTAACATGTATTTCGATGCCTTGCTTTTTTAAAGATTGAAATGGCAAGTCAGATGAAGGAAAACATAGCTAACTGTGTCATGGTTGAGAGGCCCCCATGCATTCGGGCCCCCTCTCCCGGTTCCCTGGGAGATTAGCAAACACAGCGTGCACGTGGTGAGACTCACCAGTGTCAGTCAGTGTCATAGAGAGTCTCCCTGGCTATTCCTTCACCGCCCATATATTTTAGATGGAAATTAGAACCCCTGCTGGAATGGATTGAAAAGGAAATTCATAAGATCAATTTCACAGGCCAAAGGAGAGCAAACTAATAATAGGGATAGTCAAACAACAGAGCACATAAAATAGCAAGGGTGGCAGGCAATTTGCCCCCAAAATATATACTCTGGGTGACCTGAAGTCCCTTTGCATGTGCCACCGAGCCGCTGTTGTGGTGTTTTGTTTTTTTCTTCAGTGGTTTTAGATTTTTGCTAAAATTGGGATTGGTGCAGTTTACAGAAAGGTTTCTTGATGTGCTTCCACTTAAATTTTCAAACATAACATCAAGTGTTACAAGTAAGCACCTCAAGGTCATGCACTCGTTGCAGTCCTTGTCAAACTGCACCAGAGTCCCTGTGCTCTATGGCAGGAGTTCCTGGGGGTGCCTCTGGAGGGACCCCAAAGATGCCCAATGAGAGTGGCCAGAACACAAGTATCTCATTTGGTTTTGTTTCTGTCTTTTGTCCCTTCTGGTCATGTTCCCTAACATCAATGTGTTAAAAATTAAACAGAAAGCATAGATTTAGTGATTCTATGCATACACTTTGGAATTATATGCCTCTGGGGTTGAATCCTGATTATACCATTGGCTGTCCTCACATTTGGACGAGTGACTTAATACCACTAAACCTTTCTCATCTGTAAATGGAACGTGATGGTCATGGTACCTAAACCACAGGGCTGCTCTGAGGATTGAATCAAATCGCACACGTGGGTAATCCAGTGCTACAGAGGTAACTGTTTTCCTAAGTAGCTTCAGAATTTGTTGTTCTTTCTACATCTCTCCTTTGCTTCCGATCAACCCTCCACCATGCTCATTTCTCTCCTGCTTCCCCATCTGTGCGGCGTGGTCCACAGGACAAAGGAGCACAGAGTCCTCCCCGTCTACACTCATCCTTCTTGCTGGCCTCAGCCCTCATCAGGCCCCCGCTGACCCTCTGGGCCTCACCTGGACCCACACCTCCGCACAAGCTGTCCTCTCTGACGTGTGAACCAATTTCCGGTTCCCTTTTTAGGACTAACCTTAACTGCCACCTCCTCTTCTCCACCTTGGGCTCTTCTTTTCTCTGTATTCCTATCGACGCCCCCAGCACTGCTCTCCTTGCAGAGAGTTACTGCCGAAGGTTTTACGTATTCCACCAGGTGACACCGATCAGAGAGCAACCAAAGCATCTCTGGATGTTCGTTCTTCTCCGTTTTCTGCTCTTGTCCTAATACACTGACAATCAACCGCAGGAGTTCAATACATGGTTATTGAATAGTGGCCTGAACCTCTATAACAGGAAAATTGTGGTGATTGCTGGTGGGGGCGGCATATAAGGGGGTTAAATAATACTGTAAAAAACACAATAAAGATTAAATTAAAATGTTTTTTTAAGTAAAATTGGAAACAGCCATATTATTTAATTAAATTCAACACTGTATAGCTTGGTGACTACAGTTAACAAAACTTATTTCATATTTGAAAGTTGCTGAGGGAGATGTTAAAAGTTCTCATTATCACAAAAAAAAACATGTAGCTATCTGTGGTAATGCAACTAGAGTTATTGTGATAATTATTTTGCAATATATACATACATCAAATCATGTTATGACACTCGAAGCTAATAATGTTATGTCAACTACATCTCCAAAAGAATTTTTTTGCCCCACCCACTCCAAAACATTCAACACCTGTCCCATACCATGCATGAGTAAGGAGGTTCCTGCCATCTATACACTAAATGTCTTGGAGATGAACGTGTAAACAGATAATTTCAATAAAACTTGCAGTGAAAGGGGCCAGTATGGGAGCTCAGGGAAGGATCACTTATTTCATTAGAAAAAAGTTAAAAAAAGGGTTTAATAAAAGAATTGAAATCTATACTCCAAAAGAACATCTCTGGAGCGTTATTATCATCGTTTATTTTCGAATTTTATAATATAGCAATTTCCAAACATCTGATCAATTCCTATATCCACGAACTTTTCTGGCTAGCATAAGCCACTCTATAGAGATGATTAGAATAATTTTAAATAATTTTTAATAATTATGTTTTAAATAATTATGTTAACACGTTCTTAGCGTTAAAATTAAATGGACAATAATTGCATTGTTGATAATACAGAAAGCACTTTAGAATACTGCAGTGACTCAAGGTTAATGTAAAATAACTCCTGATACATGAAAAAAATGGTTATTTGAACATTCGATGAATTATCTTTAAGTAAATATTTGCTGAAGCAGCTAGAACTTTGCCACCCAATAAACAGGACTACACAGTTTATACTCAAAAGAAATAACATAATAATGTACTTACACTATTTCCTCTGTTCCTTATTTGTCTCCAAATTTAAAAATACAACTCTAGCTTCTTGTGAGGATAGAGGTATAGGTAGACATGCTTAAACTCCTCACACAACTACAAGAAGAATTACAACTAAACCTTAAAACAAGTAACACCCAGAAATGTCAGAAAATTGAACTGTATGGAAGTCCAACAACCAAGGATTTAAAGGAGCTGTATTCATCCAGAAGGGTAGGAGGGGTGGACACGCAGAGTCAGGAACTGTGGTGTAGCACAGAGAGGTGTTGGCAGTGGCAGAATGCCAAGTGGTCCCACATTCTCATGTGGTGGATAAAAACTGGGAAGGATACCTTTGGGGGCGAGCAATGCCAGCCCCAGGCCAAACCACACAGCCCACAGTTCCAGGGCTGGGAGGATAAAGCCAATAACTTCTTTATACCTTAACTTCTGGCTGTAAAAATGGGTGGGAATTGAGGCAGCTGAAGAAGCTGCTGGTTTTTCAGGAGAGCCCATTTAAAGGACCAGCAAGGACTTAGAGCCCACACAAACCCACCTATGCTGGGATTCACCACCATGGCAACAGCTGGAAGGATGCCAGTCTCATACAGGAAGTGGGTAAAGTGACTGGAAATGGGGCAAGTGTAGGACAAACCTCCAGAAGCCAGGCAGCAGCATTGTCCCCTCTCTGAGCCCTCCCCCGACACAGAGCCACAAAGCAGGGAAATGGGTTGCCCTGCCCTGGTGAATACCTAAGGCTCTACTCCATACAACTTAACAGGTGCTCTAAGACAGGGAATCAAAGCAGTTCTACCTAATACACAGAAACAAACACAGGGAGGCTGTCAAATTGAGGAGACAAAGAAATATGGCCCAAATGAAAAATCAGAACAGAACCCAAGAAAAAGAACTAAACAAAATGGAGATAGCCAATTTATCAGATGCAGAGTTCAAAACACTGGTGATAAGGATGCTCAGAGAACTCATTGAATAAGGCAATAACAGAAAGGAAGCAATAAAGGTTAGTTAAGTAAAATAAAAAAAAGTGCACAGGGAACCAACAGTGAAAAGAAAGAAGCTGGGATTCAAATCAATGATTTGGAATATAAGGAAGAAATAAGCATTTAACTGGAACAGGAAGAAGAAATAACAATTTAAAAAAATGCAGATGGTATAAGAAGCCTCTGGGACATCTCCAAACATACAGCCATCCCAATCATAGGGTTGCCAGAAGCAGAAGAGGAAGAGCAAGAAATTGACAACTTATTTTAAAAAAATAATGGGAAAAAGGCCCTTATTTGGCAAAGGAAATAGACATACAATTCTAGGAAACACAGACTACCAAACAAGTTGGATCCAAAGAGGATCACACCAAGACATCATAATTAAAATACCAAAGGTAAAAGATAAAGAGAAAATCTTAAAATCAGCAAGAGAAAAGCAGAGAGTTACCTACTCTTATGTGAGTTCCCATAAGACTCTCAGCTGATTTCACAAAAGAAACCTTGCAGACAAGAAGGGGCTGGCAAGAAGTAGTCAAAGTGATGAAAAGCAAGGACCTACAACCTAGATTATTATCCAACAAAACTATCATTTAGAATGGGAGGGCAGAATGGGAAGGGCTTCCCAGACAAGGTAAAGCTAAAGTGTTCATCCCCAAGCCATTATTACACGAAATGTTAAAGAGACTTATTTAAGAAAAAGGAAATCAAAACTATGAGCATTAAAATGACAAAAATCTTGCAACTATAAACAACTGAATCATAAACCAAAAAAAAGAAAAAACATTACAAAAACAACCAGAGCAGGATCCAAATCATAGATAGATATGGAGATCATTTGGATGATTATCAGCTGGGAGGAGAAAAGAGGAGAATGGGGGAAAAGTACAAGGATTAAGAAGCATAATTGGAAGGTACAAAATTGGCAGATACTAAGAATAGTACAGGAAATGGAGAAGCCAAAGAACCTACATGCATGACCCATGGACATGAA
>PVKM010014557.1:0-28867 GCA_004027735.1 Carollia perspicillata
TGAAATTGAGTGATTTTTAAAGAAACAATGTCTATTTCAAAAGGTAACAGTTATTGAGTATTTTCTGTCTGCTGGCCACTGTGTTAAAGGCTGTATGTGTGTAATCTCATACAATCCTCAACCACCCTCTGAGATGGTGTGATGAAGAATCAGACTCCAGTTTTGATGCTTAGCTGCTCACAGCTTTCAAGTTCCACTGGCCCCTTGTCCTGCCCTTCCTCTTGGCAAGCCCTCTTTCCGTGGTGAGGGGACGTTTGAGCTCTGTGAACCCCAGCTGCAAGAAGGGGCCCCCACCCCAACCCATTCACTACTATAAGCCCCAAAGCCGGGGTCGGTGTCCTTTCCCTGCCCCTCTAAATTCTTGAACCTATTTTCATCTTATTCTCCCCCAAAAGCCTCATTATGTGAGATACGAACTTCTTCAGACCCTCTTGCTTTCTGTGTGGCATCATCCGTCTCAACATCCAACCCAGGTTTTGGGAAGGGGGTGCATCACATATCTGTGGTGAGAGCAACAAGTGAGCATGGCATTCTCTATTTTACAGATGAGGAAACTGAGGCTCAGAGAGATGAAGTTGCTTGCACAAGGCCACCGAGCCGGATAATAATATCACCTTGACCAGTCTGCTCTTTCTCCACGGCAGGTCACCTGAAGTTTACCTTCTGCCAATTAGTGAATAAAGTTGCACTTGGGGCTTATACCTCGTGCTAACATTTAACACGGAGGGACACCTGCCTTGTTATAAGCCCTTTCCACACCTTAATTCGTGGTATCTTCTTAAGGACTCTACGAGCTAAATATCATTCCCATTTTTCTAGATGAGGAAACTGAATAACAGCAAACTGGAATGACTTATTCAGGGTCAACTGACTGCAAAAAGAAAAGTGGCACTGCTCGGATTTGAACACAGGAAGTCTGGCTCAGAACCCACACACGTAGAGGGCTACAACCCCTCTTACATGGTGTGTAAATAAAGAAGCCGATGACTAACTCGGTTTGCAGGAATTGTGCGCTTGACACTGCTTAAGTGGACAGCATGTGTTTAAAGAAAGCCTTGCACTAATGACATAGTCACCGGTTTCATTATATTATCCATGCACACTTCACTCAATACCACAAGCATCTGGAAGGAAAAGCCAATAATTTGCTGTCTTGGATGTCCCTCTTCCCTCCCTCCAATAACTAGGAGATAGATTTTTAGATCAAGGGGGCCTGATGAAGGCCATTTGAGTAGTTTAAAATCAGCGGGTGTTGCAGAAGGAATCTCTGCAGCGTCACCTTTGCCCCAGATACCACACACTACGTACACATCCTGGCAGATAGGCCAGGCCTCTCCAGCAATTGCCATGGAAACGCTCCAGAATCCTTCTTCTCCATCTGCACCGTCTGTCAGACTGAAGGGGTGACAAGGAAAGTCTTGTCTCTAATTTCTCATAGGAAAGTACCCCAAATTCTCCAGGGAAGAATATTTTTAAAAACCATCTGTTTTCCCTTTTGGCTTTCCAGCAACTTCTTACAGCTAATAAATAAAACTGGATGAAAATTTTCATGGCTGCTTCACCATAACTGCTACTGGCTCTAGAAACTCAGGTTAGGATTAAACAAAAATTATGAATCAAATAAAATTAGCGTGACTTAGAACACTAACAACTGGAACAAGTGGTAAAACTAGCCTCTTACTTCCTCACTGGAGGCAAGGTAGCTGATTTTAAATTTTGGCCCTGACTTCGTCTCCCTCAGAAGCCTTGAGGGAACAGATTTCAATTTTGCCCATGAACAAAGTGAACTAAACAATGACTTCCATGCAGAGCTGTTAGAAGGGGAAAGGCCTGTGAAGGATTTTGAAGAATAAAGCTTTATGTAATCAACTACCAAACATGGTCAGTCTTCTGAAGAGACAGAGCAAAGCTAGGGGGTGAAGTGTTTCCGTTGGAAGGCCCTTCCTTCAGTGACTTGCAGTCTGGGCTCCCAAGAACCCCTGGACTCCCCCCGCTTTCCCTCCGGAGCTGCCAGAGGGGACAGGTGAGTGCAGTCACCTCTGGGCTCACCTGCCCAGCTTCTGTGGAGCACCTCTACATTTATTCAGTCCTCTGAGGGTTCTCCTTAAATTGATTTTAACAAAGGATTCCATGGCTTGAAAATGGTTTATGAAACCCCTGATATAATCTAGCTCCCTCTTTTTATAGGAAACAGAAGGTTAAGTGATTTGCTAAGGCCTCAGAGGTAGAGCTGGGACCTGGGGGGTCCCTGACTCCTCAGTCCACACTCCTCTCAGTGGTTTTGGGGGATGGAAGTGAAATGCTCGTGCACACCAGCCACTCCAAGACGGAGCTCTGAGCCATTTTCCCAACCCCCATCCTGAACTCATCTCCTGTCTACCGACCTCTTCTCTGATTTAATTTTCATCTGGCCATTTGGGTTTGCTGCCTAGCCTGGTTCTTTGCGACAACAACCTATGTGCTCTGCAGGGAGGTAACTAAACATTCCCCGTGCATGGTGTCCTGGGAGAGAGAAAGCCCGCAGAGGCTCATCACTGAGGTGCGGGGCTGTGGTGTCTCCACCAGACGGTGCTACATGTGATCTACTTCGAAGGGAACGCTATCTTTATTCACGGAGTGGGAAAATCATTGACTTCTTTCTTTGACATAGTTAAATAACAAAAAATGATGACTTTTCATGAAGGCCTTCTAGGAGAAAAGTAATATTAAAAAGCAGGAACATTGACGTTATCTCTGTTGAATGGAACCGTCTCCAGGTCACAGCACCGGTGCTGGAGGGAGCACGGAGAGCGCTTCTCCTTCCGGAGCGCCCATGGACTTCACGGTGGGCGCTCTCCTCGCCCCTAACACTGCCACCATTGCCTTCACTCTCACTGTGGGCCCCGCGACGGTGTCAAGCTCTCTGTGAGTGTTATCATCTGATCTCCACAACCACTGGGAGCTTCCTTATTCTCATTCTACACATATGGAAACTGAGGTTCAGAAAATGAATGTCGCAGCCTGCACAACTACGGAGAGCATCGCTCGCCTTGTTTTCTGCGTAAACAACACCTCGGAGAGCTCGGTGCTGTAACCCTGGATTAAATGACTCCCAGCTTCACGAGCTGGCAAATGGCAGATTTAGGAATCTCACTTGGGCTGTCAGGGCCCAAATCCCATGTTCTTGCCACTTATGTAAGTATCTGCTTCAGGAATCCATACGTGTGCTCGGACTCTGTGAGTCTTGTGTTGAAAATGTAATTATTACCCACAACGTCGAATCAAGGAGGAAGTTGGCTGTTCAGTACTGAACATGGCTTCAACCTAAGACAAGTGCACAAGGAGACATTATTTACACTGGTTTTCTTTCTCTTTTTTCCCCCAGATATTAGATAGTTTTACTCTCGTGGTATAATTTTTCAATTTTTATTTTAGAAAAATTTCAAATTTACAGAAAAGCTGCATTAAGAGTAAAGAGCTCCCAAATACTTGTTACCCAGATTCGCCAATCATTAACATTTTGCTACATTTGCCTTATTTCCGTATTCTCTCTCTTTCTCCCCCCCCCATCCCTCCTTCCCTCCTTCTGTGTACATTAGAAATTCTTGCGATAGCACCCAGCAATCTGTGTTTTAAAACCCCTCCAGGGGAGTTGGAGGTTCCCAAGTTTGAAAACCACTGTCTTATGCAAGAACACTTGAGGGAAAATCATTGCAAGTACTTGCTAGTTTTCTCAGGAAAAAAGGAAAAGGTGGGAAAATTTGGAGAGTGTTTTCTAGGGTTGGCCATAACATAAAAGAAATATTGTTGATATTTTTCAGCCCACTGAATTGATTAAAGGTAGATTTATTTATTTATTTACCTATTTTTAGAGAGGGGAGGGGAGGGAGAAAGAGAGAGAAAAACATCACCGTGTGGTTGTCTTTCACGCGCCCCCACCGGGGACCTGGCCCGCAACCCAGGCATGTGCCCTGACTGGGAATCGACCTGGTAACACTTTGGTTTGCAGGCCGGTGCTCAATCACCAGCCACACCATCCAGGTGAACTAATTAATATACAGGGACTCTATGGGCTAAGAACGTTCTAGGATTAGTGATTTAATTAAGTTTCAAATATAACTTTCCAAACTATTGCCTGGAGTGGGTTCATCTCTGTGTCCTTAGTCCCTGTTAAACTGTTCTACCTTTACTGCTCACACCCATCCACAAAAATCTGATAGAAATACAAATATACTTGCTATAGGGAAGTGTAACAATTATATAAATTACTATGCTCATCAAAGTGGCTTATTTCAGAGGATGATTTTGAACTGAATTGATCCTTTCTAGCATGAGGTTTAATAAAGTTGTCCAACACTGAGGCAGCACACGGTATCACCAACCACGGGCAAAGTTCATTCATCTCTGCAGTGACAAAATCGTATTCTTCCTCCAAATAAGTGACTCAGGGTTTTACAACCTGCAAAGGGAAGATTTCCAGCTTCAAAGCATGTGTGGCTTTGTGTGTGTGTGTTTGCAAGTGGAGCCTGAGTCTTACAGTAGATTGACATGGTTACCAGTAATTATTTCTGTAGCCTAGGGCAGGACCAGCCACCGTTAAACAGGCTGCTCACGGCTGTGTGTACAGAGCACAGGATAAACTTCCAAAGAAGGAGCACGAGAAACCATTTGTTTGGGCCGTTAAAGTCAGGGTACATTTCCGGGAAGCGGCCCTTTGAGGGAGGTTTCTTCTTGGTTAATGTGACCAAGTAAATTACAACAAATAGTTTAAATTTCAAAGCCTACATGATGCTCCATTTGTGGCAGACAGAAGTCAGTTAATAAAGGAGGAGGGTCACAGAAGAAAAGGGAGGAGGAAAAGGAAAAGGAATTGAGGGCAGGTTTTTTTAGTGTTTTAAAATAAAATCTGTATTTGAAATTTGTGTGTGGGAAGGGGGAAGAATGTTTAATGTTCATTTCCTTGGAATTACAAACTATGGCATTTTTATAGTATTTTGTATGTTTACTCTAAAACTTCAAAAAGTGCCGTATCACAGCATCTCAGACAACAAAGATGGGAGAATAAACGAGCAGAGATGGAACCTAATATATTTTGGGTTTTTTACTTCACCCCCATAGGCAAGTCAATCTTTTGGAAACTGACTATCCTCCATAATCTCCTTAAAATTTTGATACTGTGTCTCTGCCATCATTGATATTTCTGAGTCTTCCAGTATCCTCCCCACCCACCCTGCCCCCTTGGCTCTCTCCCCTTACGATTCACCATGAAGTTGGGTGACTCTTTTCTCCTTTCTCCCTTCTCCTAACTTCAAGCCCGAGGTTTAGCACATCACATTTCCGATATGTGGTCAGTGAAAATTTAACAATATAACTTTCATGACAGTGTAATCACCAGGGCTCTGAGCTTAGGATCTAGAAAACTGAACTTGAGTTTGGGTTTGGTTACTGCTTGGGTTATAACCTTGGGTGCACACTAAAGCTCATTGTCCTCACAGCACAATTAGGTAATTGGAGTAAGTGAACCAGAAGATACCCTGCACCACTCAACTTCTACAACTTTCCCCCCAGGTTTATTGAGACATAATTAGCACGCAGTACTGTATCAGTTAAAGTATATGGCATCAAAACTTGAATTGCACATATTGTGAAATGATTGCCACAATAAGTTTAGTTAATATTCGTCGTTTCGTATTGATAAAAAGAATGAGAACTCTTAGGAGTTACCCTCTTAACAACTCTCAAATACCCCACACAGCAGTGGTAACTGCAGTCATGCATTCACGACATCCCCAGTGTTTGTCTGTCTTGTAACTGGGGTTGTGTGCCTTCAGCCAGTCCCTCCTTCTCCCTCACCTATGGTAACACAGTTCTGATCTCCTTTTCTGCAAGTTCTCTTCCTTCCTTCTTTCCTCCCTCCCCTATTCTCTCCCTCGATTCCACATGTGGAATTGAAATCGGGTAGCGTTGGTCTTTCACTTAGTATAATGAACTCAAGGTCCATCAACGTTGTTGCAGGTGGCAGGATTTCCGTCTGTTCTGGGGACCCCTATAAACCTGGAATTTAATTACAAATTGTGTACTTATTCTTATATGTTTAAGATTCAGTCACCTTCGAAGTACCCTCCATTTGATGCAACATGCCTACCGAGACATGTTTTCCACTGCTCAAAACAGTTTTTGAACTCATTGATTTTGATGCCTTTTTAGTGCTTCTGCTGGTTTTTGTTTTTGTTTTTGTTTTGTTTCACCTCTTGCAAATCATCAGAACACTGAGGACTTCTTTCAACTGGGGAAACAAAACAGTCACGCTGGGTGAGATCACGTGAATAGAGAGGGTGGGGCGTGGAGGGTCATGCCATTTTTGATCAAAAACTGCTGAATTCTCAGTGCAGTGTGGACAGGTGCGCTCTTATTTAAATCACCCATTGTGAAATGGACAAACACATTCAAGAGTCTTCAAAAAACATTCGCTGAAGCCAAAGGCAGCCTCTCACAATGCCGGCTGACACACTGATACAGATGGCTTTCTAGAACACTCCTCACCTAGTGGGGGAAGCCTACAAGAGCCTTTTCACGACTTCTTTATCCTTTCATCCACTGATGGGCATTTAGGTCACTTCCTGTCTTGGCTGTTGTAGACAAGGCTGCGATGAGCATGCGGGTGCAGATATCTCTTTGACACACTGCTTTCATTTCCTTCAAATATATGCCCAGAAGGGGAATCACTGGATCAGACGGTAGTTCTATTTTAATTTTTTTTTTAGGAACCTCCATACTGTTTTCCACAGGGGCCGCACCAGTTTCTAATCCCACCAAGAGTGCATGAGGGTTCCCTTTGCTCCACATCCTCACCGGCACCTGTTAGCTCTTGTCTTTTTGATAAGAGCCATTCTTATAACTGTGACGTTATATCTCATTGTGGTTTTGATTTGAATTTTCTTAATAATTAGTGATGTAAACTACCTTTTTATACATCTGTTAACCATTTGCATATCTTCTTTGGAAAGTGTTTATTTAGATCCTTTTTTATGGTGTATTTTTTTTTCTATTGATTAGATCTAACAGAGTTTTGGTGAAGTCTTTAGAATCTTTTGCATATAAAATCACATCATGTATAAATGAAGATGATTTTCCTTTTTCCTTTCCAGTTCTGGTGCCTCTTATTTCTTTTTCTCACCTGAGTGCTCAGGCTAGGAGTTCTAGTGCTCTGTTGCATTGGAGTGAGTGCCCTTGTCTGTTTCTGATCCTGTAAGAAAAGCTCTCACCTTTCACCATTGAGAATGATGGATGACAGCTGTGGGCTTGTCCCATGTGGCTTTTTTATGTTGAGGTACATTCCTTTTGTACCCATTTTGTTAAGAGTTTTTATTACAAATGAATGTCGAATTTAGTCATGCTGTTTCTGCATCTATTGAGATAATTGTATAATTTTTTCTTTCATTCTATTGCTGTGGTATATCACATTTATTGATTTTTCTATGTTGAGCCAGCTTTTCATTTCAGCGATAAATCCCACTTGATCGTGGTCAATGGTCCTTTAATTCACTGCTGTATTCAGTTTTGTAGTATTTCACTGAGAATTTTTTTACAACTTAAATTTATGCAACTTTTAAACTTTTTCAACTACAGCTTACATTCAATGTTATTCTGTATTAGTTTCAGGTGTGTATCATAGCGGTGAGACAGTCATATCTTTAACAAGGTGGTGCCCAGATACTTCCACTACCCGCCTGGCCCCACACATAGTTACAATATTATTGACCGTGTTCCCCATACTGTACTTCAGATCACTGAGACTGGGCTGTGCCTACCAGTCTGTAC
Organism: Carollia perspicillata; assembly: GCA_004027735.1. Taxonomy (NCBI): domain Eukaryota; kingdom Metazoa; phylum Chordata; class Mammalia; order Chiroptera; family Phyllostomidae; genus Carollia; species Carollia perspicillata. Next base: position 7,801 of record PVKM010014557.1, read on the forward strand.
TTCTTGATCCCTTCACCTTTTCCATTCAACCACCCCCCAAACCCCCTTCTCCCTGGCAACCATCAGTCTGTTCTCTATGCTTCCGTTTGTTTTGTTTGTTTGTTTTTTTCTTTAGACTCCACATATAAATGAAATTGTATGGTATTTGCTTTCTCTGTCTGACTTGTTTCATTTAGCAAAATACCCTCTAGGTCCATCCATGCTGTCACAAAAGTTAAGATTTCATTCTTTTTTATGGCCGAGTAGTATTTCATTGTATATATGTACCACAGATTTTTTTTATCCACTCATCTGTTGGAGGGCACTTGTACCACTTTCATATCTCGGCTATCTCTGGTAGGTAAATAATACTGCATAAACATGGGGGTGCATAAAGTCCTTCAAATTAGTGTTTTGGGTTTCTTCAGATATACATCCAGAAGTAGAATCACTGGGTCATAAAGTAATTCCACTTTAAATTTTTGAGTAAACTCCATGCTGTTTTCCATAGTGGCTGCACCCATCTGCATTCCCACCAACAGTTGACCAAGGGTTCCTTTTTCTCCAGATCGTCACCAATGCTTGTTGTTTGTTGACTTATTGATGACAGCCATTCTGGCAGGTATAAGGTAATATTTCATTGTGGTTTTAATTTGCATTTCCCTGATGATTAGTGATATTGAGCATCTTTTCATATGTGTGTTTGCCATCTATATGTCCTCTTTGGAGAAGTGTCTATTCATGTCCTTTACCCATTTTTTAATTGGGTTGTTTGTTTTTATGGTGTTGTTTGAATTTTTTTTATTAATCTATGACGAAGGAAGCCAGAACATACAATGAAGTAGAGACACTATGCAATAAATGGTGTTGGGAAAATTGGACAGATACATGCAAATAAATGAAAGTAGACCACCTTCTTACACCGTACACAAGAAGAAGCTCAAAATGAATTAAACACTTAAGTGTAAGACCCGAAACCATGAAATTCCTAGAAGAAAACATACACAGTGAAATCTCTCACATTTCTCTTAGAAATATTTTTTCTGACATTTCCTCAGGCAAAGAAAACAAAAGAAAAAATAAACAAATGGAATTACATCAAGTTATAAAGTCATTGCACAGCTAGGGAAACCATTAACAAAATGAAAAGACAACCCACCAAATGGGAGAATATATTCACCAGTGACACATCTGATAAAGAATAATATCCGAGATTTATTGAGCATTTTTACATCTGTATTTTTCATGGGCATTGGCCTGCAGTTTTTTTCTGGTAGACTCCTTTCCTGGTTTTGGTATGTGAGTAATAAAGGCCTCACAAAAATGAGTTTGGAAATATTCCCTCCTCTTTGATTTTTTGGGAACAGTTTGAAAAGAATTGGCATTAATTCTTTAAATATTTGGTAAAATTCGCCAGTAAAGGCCTCTAGTCCTGGGGATTTTTTCATTGGGAGATTTTTGACTATTGATTCAATCTCCTTTCTAGTAATTGATCTGTTCAGATTTTTTTCTTCCTATTTGGTCTTAGTAGTTTCTTTGTTTTTATGATACCTTTTTAACTATTCCCAACAGCTGCAAACATAAGTTTCAAAAAAAACTTAAGTAAAGAGAAATTGAAAAGAAAACCAACATTTTTGAAGCTAAGTATATATCCATAGATCATCTAATGTAATCTCTGTAACGATTGTGCAAGACGTTTGGTTTTATCTTTATTTTTGTAGTTAGAAAATTGAATTTCAGAGGAGGTAAATAATTTTATAAGATTACATGGTTTATAAGTGCCAAATCTGTCATTTGAACTACTTGAGTTTTAGATGAAAAGATTTGATTCTATATTTATAATTTATTAACGTAATAGGATTTCCACAAGTTACCATGTATGCTTTTTCTGAGTACATATTTCAAGGTACATATATTAATAAAGGACAGTTTAGAAAGTAGAGTCAGCCATCTCAACCATTTTAGAGAGTGAGCAACTTTGACGTGGACACTGGCCCGTAGTGTCCACGTCATTATGGATGAAATGAGACATTCACATGGACTACTGAGTCCGGTGGAGGAAAAAGGACGGCATAGCTTTTCTCTCAAGAGGAGCAAAAGCCATAGCCCTTTCTGTGACTGGCCTTTATTGGGTTTCTCGGCACATTCCTTGATGGTCCACGTTTACTATGCACAGGTTGCTTTAGGTGGTTACCTTTTATAGAAAACAAAGGAGCCAATGATGCTAATCACATCACAGAAGAGGGATATTTGCAAATGAAAAGGCAAAAGTGGTTGGACGGGTTACACTGGTCCTAGGAAGGTTTAGCATGGATTTTAGGAAGTTATTTTGCAGCAAATGTTTGCCACAAATCTGGGTGAGGGAGTTTTTAGCAAAAAGCAAGGCTTGAAGTGGCCTAGGCACATTGCAGGCCTGATTCCCCACGGGAGAACCCATCCGTGGACATGGGTCCTATACATCTCTGAGTGGGACCTGGGCCCATGCCACGCAGAACCGTCTCCTACAGAACTTAACACAGAAAAATAAGTAACTTGCCCTAGGATTAATTTTCTGGGTCACAGAATCAAGAAGGAAGAGATTTTTTCACAAGGTTCTTCTGGGGTTTCACGAGAAGTCAAAGATGCTACTCTGGGCATTGTGAAAACTACATAGCCATAAGCGGTCTTCTAGGGAGAATGACAAAATGTACACCTGAATTAAGCTTTTAAAAACTCAAGTAGTGGTTTGATAAGTCGCAAAGGCTCTGTTTGCTGTCATATGAGAGATACCCCTCAGGAGATGTGTGGATGGCATTACCTGCCTGAGATCCCTAAGAGCCAGGCATGAGCACTGGACTGTGTGGTTTGGAGCATTTACCATATTCCTAAGCAGTGCATGGCAAAGCTGATTGCTACTTCATGAAAATGGGTCATTTAAAGGTGGAAATCTTTTTCCTGAGACCAGCAAAGAAAGTTGTGCAAATCCCATCTGCTAACAGGTGTCATTAAAAAAATGACAGTGTCAAAGGAGATGCTTCTAATCTCCTTTACTGGCATAGCAGCCAATAAAACTTAGCTGCCATTTCCCCCTAGAGCCCTGGTCTCTGCAGGGAGGTGGGGGGTGGGGGAAGGGTGGGGCGTCCCAGCTGGTTTATCAAACAAGCCTCTGCTGCACAGTCCACTAGTCAGTGTTCTCTGCCTACAGGCAAGATTCATCCTGGATAAAATGCCCAGATGCAGTGATTCACAGACATTCTGATGATTGAATTATTACTATTTTCAGAAATTTAGAAAACAGGAGCTGTTAGCGCTACTAACTTCAGGGTTCTGTAGCAAATTTGGGGCATTTGGGGCTTTCTTTTACAACTGTTCTCATCAGGGCTGATTCTCTGTTGATTCTACCCCCGGCTGTCTAGAGACAGTCTGCATTCAACACAAAGAAGCATCAGATAAACCCTATTCAACATCGATGTTGAGTTTAGGTTCCCTGGGTTCTTGGTTTTGGCCTAAGCAGAAGGCAGAGAGTAGACTCTCTAGGGAAGCTTTGTAAAATTATGTTTTGGAATGATTTTTTCTAATTGTGTTTTCACATGTACAGTTGGGCAAAATGTCTGGGTCCCTTGCAGAAAGAACTGTCATTCATCAGGCTTAGAGAAAGACCCGAAAGTGCTTTTTCCATTTTTGTCTTTATGTCTTTGGTTCATCCATTTATTTAATAACTCATTGACCACATAACACAATGGATGCTGTTAGGTACAAAATGACTTAATTTTTGGTCTCAGAAAGTACAAATTTGGCTGGGAAAGGAGGGTGGTTAAATAAATAAATACTAAAACATATGAAAGAGAAACTTATTTTAGGAAATAAAATGATTCCGAGAAAATGAGGCATTGACCCAAGGGAGGTGGGACAGGGAGAGATGAGGAAGGAGTTGTGGCCGTGGGGTTGCTGGGATCAGCCTAGCAGAGATGGGGAAGAGGAGGAGGGAGCAGAGAATATTCTCCTGGGGACTTCGATCATACCGAGAGCCCCTGGGTCTTCTGTTCCCCGTGGGCCAGAAAGGATCTACATGAAAGCCGAGGAGAACCACGGCTAAACCTGAGGGTCCGTGTGGTGTCCAAGCTGAGGACAGAGACAGCAGGGAGGCCTGGAGCGGTGGGCCAGACTCCCCAGTCAGGTATAAAGTGGGTAGGAATGGGGGATGAGCTTCCAGAAATAGTAGGCAGGAAGTAAAATGCCTTCAACTCTTTGTTCGATCTTGAGTTTTCATGATGACCTGGGATGGGAATAACAGTTTTTGTCCTTGAGTAATAGCCGGTGGTAGAGAGAGCATCATGTGTGGGTCCCCATACTGCCTGCAGCTTTGCCAAGCTGGTCATATGGGCTTAGATCAGTCATCTCACCTTCCCAGCCCCAGTTTCTTCACATCTAAAAAACAGAAGGTGGATTATCACTTCCTTCAGTCTTACAATTACATTTCAGGCACCAACAAGACAACTTTTCCCATTTCAGTTTCACTTCTAAGTTACTTCTTGCATAGTCCACAGAGAGGGAGAGAGAGAGTTTGGATCAACTATTTTAAGATAAAGTAATTTACTTTAAGCCTTAAGTCAATAGCAGAGTTCATTTTGATACAGTGGCATTAATAGTTTGACACTAATAACCACTCACTGTGACCACGTTCGGATGTAACACGTGGGGCTTCTACATCTCAGCTGAAGCGCTCGGGCCAGGCCCTTAGCTGCTACTTAGCCAAGTGTCCCAGTCTTTCATTTTCCTTACTGGGCATTCCTTCTGGCTCTGTTCTCCTTGTTTGCTCTACTCAACCCCCTTCATTTTTAACCACGTCCCCTGGAGTCGTTAGGGGTCTGGATTCCTGCCTTGCCGAAGGTCAAGGTCTAATTCTCAGCATGTGGGTGTGGTAGTAGATAAAACTGCTGGGGTTTGGGTAGTTAGATGGAGGGAAAAGCTGTATGGAAAGAAATGTCCAGGTAGACTTCCAAGGCTGACCCTAAAATCTGCAGCAGTGCAGCCTGGGGAAATAAGCTGGGTCTGGAAGAGTGTGAAGGGACTGAAAGTCCTCCAGTAACACCTAGGAAGTGTCTCCTCCACACTGGGCCTCAGCCAAAGGGTGTTGGTGGCACGTCCTACTGACTCATTTCCCAGTGCAGCTGCTGCCTCTGTGGGCTTGGGTGAGCAGCAGCAAGGCAGCCTGAGCGGGTGGTCCTCGACCCCACTGTGCACTAGACCCTTCAGGGAAGCTTTGAAAAATGCTGATGCTTAGACGCCCCATTCCCAGAGAGTCTGGATTACTTGGTCTGGGGAAAAAATTCAGAAATCATTTATGAGCATATTTTTTAAACTCCCTAGATGAATCAAATGCACAACCAAGGTTGAGAACCACTCCTCTAGGCTGCCACCACTACAAACTCACTTTACAAGCTGTCTGTGGAGGAAAGGATGGGTTTTCCCTGGCCAGGTGGCTCAGTTGGTTGGAATGCCATCCAGTACTCCACATGGTTGTGGGTTCGATCCCGAGTCAGGGCACGTACAGGAGGCAAGTGACATGTCTCTTTGTCTGTCTCTCTCCCCCATTGCTCTCTCTCTCAAATCATAAAACATATCCTTAGTGAGATTTTTAAAAAAAGAAAGGATGATCTTTATCAGAGGTTACACACTGCCGACCCATAGCTGGAGTTATTTTGTTTGACCAGAACAATGTTTAAAAAAAACTAAAAAGCAAGCAAAGGCACATAAAACCCTGCATTTGAATGCCTTTTCAGGACAGCTAACTCAACAGGCTTTTATAATTTCTGCTACTTTCATGACTTCTGTAGGTATCTGGTTGCAGCTCCTGGTCTTCTGAGACCAATGTACAAGCAGCAGCCGTTTTCCTCTCATAATGAGGAAGAACATCGTGTGGGGCGGCGGCGGAGGAGGAGGAGGCTGAGAGCAGTAAAAGGGTAATCAGAAAGCTTCAGATAATCTCCCCGAAATTACGACTCCCCCTCCCTGGAGTTTCCACCTCCTAACGACACTGATGTTGTAGCTAGAGTCGTGCTCTAATTATGTGACCGGTGTCTGCCAAGGAGGAGGACTTTTCACAGAATGGGTCGATGTTAAGGACATTAATTGGGCCATGGTGGGAGGGGTTCATGCAAGGGAAGACTAAAGCTCTGAGCTCACTCTGTGGACTTCTCTCTTCCGACCCTCCGCTGGTTCAGTGAGTTGAGGTTCGGGGTGGGTGTCCCAAAATGTGGTTACTGCTGCCTCACTAGCAGCGCTTGTGGACAATGGAAAACACTCCCCAGAGTCGAGGGCAGGGACTTGGCCTACATGCAGAAAATCAGGGGATGTGGACGGGCTCCAATGCTACCTCCGATGCTCTCCTCCCCTCGGCACTATTTCTGAAAATGCAGAAAATCTCTGTCTAGAAAACTACTAACCGCTTTTATCACAAACTTCCAACACAAATAATGGTACTGAATCACTCCTAACCGTCATTTCTGCCACAGATGTTTACTTTCCTTATCTCGGGACCAGAGATTCTGTCACACCTGCTCCCACACCGTTCTCTCCAGGGGCGAGGAGGGCAGACCACAGGTGCCAGTGAGTGGTTCGTGGGCGGAGCTCATTTGCAGTTCCACTTTTTACCCTTACAGGTTGGGCTACACAAGTTCAAAATGCTCTTGGTGACAGCACATTACTACTGGTGGTTAAAGCTCAGAAGTAATAATAGTGTGGATTAGCTGTACTTTTTCAAACTGCAAAGTCAGCCCAAGTTTGTGGTCAGGACTTCTATTTCTGTTTCCCTTAAAGGGTGCTAGTAGGGTCAGTTCGTGTCCTAGTCCTTTAAAAACATGTGCACCTGTCCACAGTGAAAAGGGCCCACGGAGCAGACAGATCTGCCGATTCGGATCTGGTGGAGACGGCCTGGGTTCCCTTGTGGAGCATCAGGCCTGTGACCCCTCATTCCTCCCAAGTTCACGGGCCCTGTATCCGCAGCTACTGGGAACACAGTAAAGAATTGGGATGTGCTGGTTTTTGTTTCATTGTTTGTTTCTAACTCTAAGACACAGAAGACTTTTGTAGCAAAGCCTGTATACCGGGATATTATTTGGGGAATAATTTTTACAGCTGTTTCTGCCCAGTCTTCCATGCTGGCTGACACATGAGCTCTACACAATCGTCCCTCAAATTCACTTATGTCCACTTGTGGCACCACCCAAATCGGGGGGCCTCTGACAAGGACATCGAGAAGCATCTTTATTTGAATATAACTACCCCACTGCAGGCAAACAGAACATTTCTATGGAATAACTTTACGCATTTCACTTAAAACAAAGATTATGAAATGGTGCGGGGCCAGGGGGTGGGGCAGGGGGGGCGTGCATTGCAGTTTTAGTCTTTTCTCCTCCCCAGGGGCGTGACTAGTGATGGATTTCTCTGTTCGTGAGCAGCGAGGATGCAGCCGTCGTACTATTTTGAGTTTTGGGGCTTTCGTGGGTCCGTCCGTTCTCTTGGTCACCACCACACGGAGATTTACCGCCAGGGGGAGGATTTCGCGGGGTCATTGCTGCTACGGACCCGCCTGCCCCTCCCTCGGATGCTCACATACACCGACCTCTTCTTTCCCCTCCTCATGTGGCATCTGCCGTCACTGCTCCCTGCTGCCCCATATGCGGACTTCCAGGGTCTCTTCTCTTTTTGGTCATGTACTTAGCGACAGGCCCTGGCTCATGTTAGACCCCATGCTATTCATTCTATTGCTGAGCCCGTGCCTCACTGGTCCGCTTCTCCCTCCTGCCACGCCTGTCCCGCGCTGGTTACCCCGGTTCTCCAGGCACTCAGCCCCGCGGTCCCAGACACGGGAAGGTCGCGCCCTCCCCGCACTGTCCTGGGTAAGCCAACGTTAGCTCTCTAGCCGAGCGATGTTTCCTTACCAAAATTCAACCCATAGAAGACTGGGTGATGGGGCTGTGAATGCAAATTGACATTCTAAATTTATATAAATCATACATAAATTCATATGTTTTGTAATATAAAACAAAAAATGATGCTGTATGTGTCTACATGGAAGGACTTTGAATCAACTGTTGATTCAATTATTTGCCCCATGTAATGAGGACTCTGGGGACACCCTTCTTAGATCTCAACAAACCCCTTGGGCTGTCTGTGTGCCCACAGCCCAGCTTTTGAACGCTTCCCCACGAACTCCTCACAGCGCTGTCCTTCAAAACTTCGACCTGGTAGACTGAAGCTGCCTTGCCCATTTAGAGAGTTGAAGCCCCGGGGAGCTTATGACCCACCATCCCTTCAGGGGTGCCCGCTATCCAATGGCTAACTGTGCAGGGGAGGGGAACACGCGACATACCAGCTTCCGGCCCTGAGAAGAAACAAATTCGGAGGTGAGATTTCTGCCCTGATGCTCCCCACGGGGTCTGGTGGAGACTGGGCCTTTGCTTGACCTCTTGTTCTTCTCTCTCCTGCCTCCCCACTCCCTCAGCACGTCCTGGGGGCACGTCCTTAATAAATCACACGCACGTACATGTTTTGTTCAGGGTCTGCTTCGAAGAAAACCCTATCTAAGACAGGCCCCTGCCATGTCCCAGACACTGTTACTGTGTGCTGGTGGACGAGACCACGGTCAAGAAACGAGCAAACGCTTAAGCTTCATATTGACATTAGGCATTGTGGTCCTCTAATGAATGTCTGGTGTGTTCTTCAGAGTCCTGAAAGGAAAGAGATGGCATGCTAAATTTGGGCACTGGTTTTATAAGAGGATTGTCGTAGGGGTGTCCCCAGGACTAGCAGCACAATAGCCTGAGCTAGTAGCAGCAGGGGGCCACCACTGCCTCCTGAGAGAAGCCCACCTGACCGAAGCGGAGGCCTTTGGTCGAGGGACAGAACCAGCCTGAGGGGACCACGCCAGGAGCCCAGGGAACAGGGCACAGTATGGATCTGGATGGGTTAGCAAGCTTTCCAGCACTTACAGAGTTTTGACAGTATGTAGTTGTCAAAAATTACTTGACTATAGGAAAGCATTGTGTGGACCCCCTAACGCCAGCCCATGGGACACTGTTGGTTTGTGGGAGGCAGTTTAGGAAACATGATGGTGGAGCACGATTTAGAGATGGTCTTTTTAAGAAACACAAGACCTCTTTATCTATGCAACTTTCCTGTTTGAAATACCATGCCCCCCTGCCCAGCCACACACACACACACACTGCTTCTGTCTGAGTTATGGAAGTCATAAAGTCTATTCCCATGCAACAGCATCACATTAAGTATGACCACTACATCTAGCTAGCATCCTCTGCCCTCATTCTGAATCACCTACCTGTCTTGAACCTCACTGGGTACTACATTCTAACTTCTCACCTTGTTATCTGTACTCTAGATTATAGACCCACCTTCCTTTTCTCACCGTGGTCTTTGTTCCAACCTCAACTCTCGTTCCAATTCTCCAGCGGTCATACTGAAGAACTCTTTCCTGTAAAACAGCAACGGTGTGCAGCACCCTCCCCTCCCCACCACGAGGGGGCAGTGTTTCCAGCCCAGGTACCTGAACCCAGGCACCCACCAGGAGGCAAAAGAAGGAGGGGGGCTGCTTCCAAATCTCCCAGCTCACATAATCACCTGTTTATCCTAAGAAAAACATCTTTTAACATGTCTAGTCTTTTAAATATTAGCTCCTCACTGGGTATAGATTACATAGGACTAAAGGCATACATGTATTTAAAGAGATTGTGTGTTTTGCAAAGAGAGGAAGAGTTCAGGTATTTGGCGTCTAAATTTATTGGATTTATTGTATAGGGTGGGGTTCTAACGAGCTAGTAACGTTGTTTCTGGTTCAAAATAGGTTGAAAGAAGCGCAGGTCAGCAGGGGTATTAGAGACAGGCAGCAAGTTGGTGAGGGAAAAGGTAAAAATGGAAACAGAAATAAGAGCTCGGAAAGCATTGCAGGCCACAGGCAGTTCATATGCAGACCATTGGATTTGTGAAAAAAGTAGGGGAATCATACTCATATTTCAGTTGACTCTCAGCACTTTATTGCTCTTATCAGCCCGGAGCTGATTCTTACAAGGAAAAATCTGAGTGTTTAAGAAACTGGTTAATGTTGGTCATTGTACTCTAAGAAGGCATGGAAGAATGCAATGCACCGTTTAAAAATGTTCACCTTGCTGATTAAGTAGTAAGAGTTACCATTTGCTAAGTACAATGAGCTGGGCACTATGCTAAACACCTCAAGTATTCTCCTTTCATTGTCAAACAACTCTGCAAGGTATAAACTATGATTTACCCTCATTTTACAGGAAATGAAAGTGAGGGTGTGAGAAGTTACCTCAGGTGCCTGTCTGCCTCGCTGCTAGCATGTGGCAGAACCAGCATCAGAATTAGGATGTCTTATCGGAGCCCAAGACATTAATCACTCTCTTTTGTCTGGGAAACCTGACAAATGTTTTAGTGTTTCAGGGGTTACACCATCAGCTCCCTAGAGTATTCCCTTCATCCACAGACCATGTCTGATAAATGTGACAATATTGTACTTCTTAAATTGGCTAATTTCAAGAGGCTGTTCCAACATAACAGGATAAATAGAACAATAACAGAAGGTATTTAATCAGAAAGACATGCAATTCAATCATCCTAAAGGAATGAGAATTGATTCAGTCTCCTTTTAAGAAATCTCTGAGGGGAAATAAATCCACAAGCTCTGGTGGAGGTGAGTTGGTGTTTGTCAGTCTTGCAGGTCTATTTTATCTTTGCCAGTTAGTACTGGCTTCCCTTCACCCCCACCTGCACCGCGCCCCACCCAACCTCCCTCTCTGCCCTTCCCTGAAATAGCGGCCTCCTCCTGCCCTCCACAAGAGGGCACTGGGTTTCCCACGACGAGAGACCTGACAAAACAGGATAGAACCACTAGAGGGAAGCAGTGAGACCCTTATGCCTAATTCTTTCGTGAGATTCAAATGTATTTGTAATTTCATCATTTCAAAGTGATGCTTTTTATCTAAGATATATACTTTATCATGCGCAGATGGTGCCAGTGGAAAATGTGCTCTGGCAAACCATGGGGGCACACGTCCGCCCTGCACTGCCATCTCATCCAGGCTGGTCTGATGGCCGCAGGTCACTTTGTGGGAAGCCCCAGGCACACAGCTTACCTGGTAGAAAAGGTGTGGCCTGTCACTCAGTCTACTCAAAACATTTGCCAGGAATTATTAAATCCATTAAAGTTTGCTCTGTTTCAAGAACGCATGTCGGTCACAAACAACTGCAGAAATATTTGGTTCTCCTTACATCTTTTTTGAGGGAGTTGGAGGGTCAAGTCTGGACAGAAGGAGCCCACCCACTCCCCCAGATGAGTCCTCTGTGTTCCGGGGGAACTGCGCCACCTGACAGCACTACCGAAGGACTCGCGGAAGACAGACTGCTGAACGCTCCCTCAGGGAGTGCACTGACCAGAGCGCTGTGGTTATTAACCTAGTGGCAATGTTACTCCAGGGTTTATTTTTCAAGTACCCTCTTTTGTACATGTGGCTATGAACACATCACTTGAATGAATGCACTTGAGTTTTTATACAAATAGCAGTGGGGGACTGATGCATGTTCAAGGTGTTCTGCAACATGGAATAATAAACAGCCATTTAAAGAGATGCCAAGGAATATTTTTAATGTGGGAAGATAGTCATATTAAAGTTTTCTAAGTTTGCTAAATAGGTTCTAAAACTCTATGAGTCCATTTATGTAATATTTATTTATATACATATATTGAAAAAGACTGGGTGATATATTGACTATTTCTGGATGGTGGAATTACTCTTTTATTTTTTCTTCCTTTTTGCTTATCACTATTTTCAACCTTTTCTACCCAACCATGTATCATCTGTGTACATTTTTAAAAGTTTACCAGACTGTGTAGTTTACATCTTTTGCACTTAAGGGAGTGTTTAGGCAGCGTCACCTGATGGCTTCGCACAGGACGCTCTCGTGGTCAGATACTTCTCGCCCACCCACTACTCTAGAGCCATGAGGCTGACTTAGGAGCGGGACGGGCAGGAGGGCGGCTTTCATGGCATGTTCGCTCGTGCTCTCAGGATGTAAGGTCGCGTCTCCAACTGTCCCTGCTCGAGAAGTTCTGGCTCCCAGCCCCAGCCCAGTGGCCTTCCCTGCCCCTTCTTGTTCTGCCTCCCAAGCTCTAGTCTTAGGCTAGACCTTTTCTTCTTTGTCACCACCCCCTGCACATCGGCGGGGCGGAGGCCTTTGCTCGGTGAACCCCACCACCTCGTATACCTCACCTGTCCCAATCTCGTCCTGGCTTCCAGGGCCAGGTCAAATGCCTCTTCATTCTGGGCCTTTCCTGCAGCCCTCCACCCCCATCCCCGGCTCTCTCTCCAGTGTTTCAGGGAGGCAGTGACAAGGTGTGCAGTGAGTCGGTTGTCCCTGCTTTTCCCAGGGTAACCCCAAGTCTTTCCCACGAGTGATCACGTCTGCAAACAACCAGCAACCCCCGCCCTCAGCCCACTGGTGCAAGTGGGTGTTAACAAGGTCAAGGGAGCACTTTGGCCAAAAGTACACACAACAAACAAGAATGGGTCTTTAACCAACACATTCCGTTATGATTCCGAGATTGTTTAGGAGCAAGCATTTCCAAAGCACATCAGGGCGCACCTCTCCCTCTAGAATCATTGAAAAGGTTTTTCCAGAAGAGGCTCTTGGCTGCGGCTGCCTCTTCCAGTGCAGGGCAGCAGGAAGATGGCTCGGGCACCATCGTGCACGGGGCCACGAGGAGCAGCTCCACGCTGCAGCCTCTGAGGAAAAGGGCCTGGCCTTGGGCACACCTGCCCGCCCGCCCTGCCTCTGTGCTGCCCTGGCTGCTGGGCATGGAGCGGTGGGGATGCAGCTCCTGCTAGGTCCCTGCACCCTCCCCGCCCAGCTGCTGGGGCTCTGGGGCTCTCCCATCTGTTTCCTGGCTTTGTCCCGCAGCCCACCAGTGAACTTCCATTTCCCCCATTTTCCAAGCCCCTCCCAGCCCACATCTCCTTGGCCTCCCCTCAGCCAGGCAGTGGTGTCCCGCTGATATGTAAACGAAGAGTAGGGTAGTCCCTAGCACTCCTGGGTCGGAGAGAGTCAGGTCCTGATCCACCTGGTGCAGCGGCTTGTGGCCCCTTGTGCTTTTCCTCTCTTTCCCGTGGTGTACACGCCGTGTACCTGCCAGGAGTTAGTTCCATTCCAACTCCTGTCTCTCTTTCAAGGCCAGCAGAGGTCTCTCCACCCCTAGGGCTCTTCTCAACTGTTCCTACCCCAGAGCATCTCTCCCCTCAGACCTGAACACAGGCTCTCACAGTCTGGCTACAGGGGCCCAGGTCTGACTCAGCTGCTTGCTGGCTCTGTGACTCTGGGCAATTTACTCATCTATAGCTTTCTCAGTTTTCTTATCTGTAAAATGGGAATAATCATTGTACCTATCTCACAGAGTAATGAGAATTAAATTAGCCCCTGGTTTTGGCAACAAAGCAAGAACTTCATAAATGTTTATTTTTCTCTGGATAGCATGCATTTTTCAATTTGGTGTATTCTTATTGAACTTCATATAGTTTATATCTTGTCTTCTTAATGAGATTATAGGCCCTTTAAATGCTATGACTGAGCTTTCTTTCTACAGTGACTTTTTGTAGTCTTCATGGCACCCAGCCAGCAACGTACATACAGTAGATGCTTAATAATTACTTACTGCTTAGCATAGAATGCAGCGTGGTGACAGTAGTGACTCTCGACCTGTGAAACAGATGATGCCAAACTGCGAGTCAGGAGTCAGTGTGCCTAACTCTCCAAGGCATCCCGTTCCCGGTAGACCCTGCTGCTAAAGAGATCCCCCTAAACCGCGATGGCCTAAAAGCAATGATCTTCATTGTTTCTCCCGGGTCTGTGGGCTGCCTGCAGAGGTCTGTCGGTGGGCGGCATTCAGCTGGAGGGGCAGTGGGGCTGGGAGGTCAGGACAACCTCATGCATGTCTAGCCGTCGGTGCTGGCTACTGGCTGGGCTTCTTGGCTTCTTCTCAGTTTGACTTCACACCCTCCAATAGGCTGGACTGGGCATTTTTACAGCATGGTGCATGGTCTCCAGAATCTAAAATTGTTAGAGTCAGAGCTATATTACCCGCAAAGTCTGGGCTCTGAACTTGTGGTGTCACTTTCCCCGTATTCTGTTGATCACAAGGCCCACCCCGACCAAAGGAGTGGAGAAACAGGCTCCACCGTTTGATGACAGGAGTGTCAGAGTCACATTGCCAACGGGGAGTGGACACAGGGCGGCCTGACTCCTTGGGGGCCATTATATAACCATTGCCACACATCCTTGGAGGTTTGGTAAACTTATGAGATGACAATCTCAATAACCTTTCTCTACTGTGCTTTACAGTTAGACAAAGGTATTCACACATATCTGCCATTGGACTTTCACAACTACCCAGAATTCCTCTGAGGCAGGAAGAGGAGGTGGTACCATCTTTACAACAACATGAAATTAAAAGCAGAAGTTTCACAGGTTCCTCCAGCTCACACAGCCAGTCATTGACAGAATGGCACTAGTATGCCAGTGTCCTTTTCATGAGTCATGAAATACTGCCATACAGAGAGAGTGGAGAACGGGGCAAACAGCCACCCGGGGAAGCGCCGCCTGGCTGGAAGACTGGAACGTCAGCAATTGGCTCGCAGCGCCCCCCGCCCCGCCCCCCTTTCCAACCGCACACCCTCCGCTTCCACACCGCCGCTCTGGGGTGAGAGCCGTTTGAACTTGGCTCCTATCCTTCCCGTGCATGAGTAACATTGTATAAATGTATTTTTATTCATAAAGAATATCTACCATATTCCGCTGTTTCTAAGGCACACTTTTTTTTTTTTTTCAGATTTTAACCTCTCTGAAGTTAGGATGCTTTCATAACTGATGACCTCTTACAACGGCTGCTAGCCAGGTGGCCACTGTGCCGTAGCCGTACTGTCTGCTCATCCTGTGGTATCAAAAGTAGCAGGAACAAACCAGCAGAAAACCGTGGAGACAGTTTCTGAGGGGCGCTTTTCTTCCCCTCGGGAACCAAGTGGTCCCGAGGACAGCCAGGGGAGTGCTATGTTAGAAATGGTTAGAAATGGTTAGAATTGGCCCAGGAGCGGGAAGCTGAAGGCAGGTAGCTGTTCCTAATGGCAAAAGTAGCCTCTGAGCCCCGTATTCCATATTAACCCCCGTATTACAATTTCTTTTACGGATCCTCTTCAGAGGTGCTGTGTCGCCAGCCCTCCAGGTGAGCAGAGAATTCATCGTGCAGGAAAACCCAGACATTAGTGACTCTGAGTCAAAACAATTCGGAAGAGCCAGACTTTGAATGTGGGGGAGTCTGGGGAACACCTTAGTTGATTTCACTCATCTTTTCCTTTCTATGTGTGCGCAAGAGTAGCATATGGTTTAAAAATTGTCTGATCAAGTGTAAAGTACCAGATCATGAATGACAAGAAAGCATTTTGTCAGAGTGTAACTCTCAGGACTTTTTCTGTTTTAATGAGACACAAAACAATAGTATGTTTTATATACTTTAGGAAGAGGGTGTCAGGGTGTACCTGTATTTCTACAAACCATGCTTTTTTGCTCAACATTACACTTCTAATATTTCTCAGCTAAATGTAGCCCAGTTGTTCCTCTCAACTACTCCGTAAATCCCACTGTGTAAGTAGAGCAGCTTCTGTGTGTCCCTTCTCCTCTCGGTGGACACTTCCATTGCTGCCGATTTTTTTTTTTAAATTTCAAAGGATGCAGTCATGAGCATCTTGTCCATACCTTCTTGTGAACAAAATTTCTGGATCACAGAACACACACATCTATGACTATCCTTGACATTCCCGAATTACTCTTCAAAATGTTTGTCTAATTCACGCTGTCACTAGCAATGTATGAGAGGCCCCCATGCAAGAGCCTCTTCATGCGATTCCCGTCCCCTCTCTAATTCTTCCCAACTCTCTCTCTCTCTGCATAGTCAAAGTATCCAGAGGGGAGAGGGGAGGGAATTTCAGGGAAAAAGGGAGGGGATTATAGGAACAAGTATAAAGGACACATGGACAAAACTAAGGGGGGTGGAAAGGGGAGGGAGGTGGGGAGCACTGGGGGGTGGTCTGGGATGGGAGTAAAAGACAGAAAACTGTACTGAAAAACAATTAAAAAAAAGTGACCCTAAAACACACAGGGGGTCAAATTACAAACCACCTAAAACCCTCAGTGGATTTGCATTGCGCTTCGTGCATGACACAGTGACAGGGCTCACCCGCCCTTACGTAACTGCACGGCCCCTTCTCTGGCTAACTTTTGTCGTAGCAGACCCACCCCAACATTACCATCCAGCCACTTCACAGTCCTCTTGGTTCCTAGCACCAGACGGGCTTTCTTTCCTCCCAGCCTCTGCATATGCTGCCCTCCGGATGCTGTTTCCATTAAACCCCCTGCCCCACCATCACCCAACGTTCCTAACTAATTCTACTCATCCGTCTCCCTAAACTTAACCATCTCTGTCTCCTCGGAGCCTTCTCGGATCCCGCACCAGCAGCCCTGGAGAAGCGCCCCTCCGCTGCTCTCCACAGCATAGCTCACAGGCACCTCCCCGTCGTAGCATCCTCACGTGGTGCAGAACGACCTGTCTCCTTGGGCCCGCCTCCCACTAGACTGTGAGCTCCGCCAAAAGGACATGGACGAGGGGCAGTGTCTGCCTTCATTCGCTGCTATCCTCTCAGCCAGATGATGGGTCCTGTGGTGCTCCGATAAATGCCACATTTGCTGAACGAACAGGAGCATAGATTAAGTCACCGTGGGAAGCCAGGTCGTTTGACTCCTGGTTCCCTGCATTTTCTGCCATCGGTTTCCAAGACAATTCTCCTCCTAAATCCGTAAATTACCAGCAGAGGGCCAGGTGGGCTGCACAACTGACCATAAGGGGGGAATACCAGAGAAGAAATTTTGAATTTGGGTGTCAAGTTATAGGAACTTCTTTAGGCTCATTGCATCTGAAACCTCCTGGGTGTAGGTAGGCCTGTGTGTGTACAGGACAAACCTGTATCGTGTCACCAGGGAGGGAAGAAAGGGGTCAGCTGGGCCGGTCTTGCGTGCAGGCATCTGCCACGTACAGTTTGGGCAAAGGGAGGCGCATCCAGGGACGCTCTAGAAGCAATGGACCATACTAAAACTAGGATGGAAACAAAATGGGAAAGGTTGAAGTCAATGGTGAGAGACTGAAAACAGCCTACGGTTATTTTGAAAGAATGTGCTCTGCTTTTTTGAGGCGTCGTTCAAGACAAAAAGTGAACTTGGCAGATCCTGACAGCCCTCTCCTATGACTCAAGAAAAAGACAAAACAACAACAACAACAACAAATGTAACAAACATTTTGCTTTTTAAACATCAACTCTGAGTTTTTGGCAGAATAACGAAATTCTGAATTTAGGAACGCCACCACTTCCTTCTGGGTTTAACAGCATGAACGGTGCCTCCTGAATCAGTGGTCCGTCCACTCCAGGACGCAGCCAGATAACCAGAAGGGCTCGTGAGAACACAGGTGCTGGGCCCGCTCTCAGAGTTTCTGATTCTCCAGTCTGGGCGAAGCACGGGTTTACATTTCCAAACAGTTCCTAGAACCACAGACAGGAGTGAAGTACTGACACCTGGGGCAACCTGGGTGAACCCCTAAAACGTGACACCAAGTGAAGGCAGCCAGACGCTAAGTAAGAGGCCACAGACTGTACGATGCCATTTACGTGAAATGCCCCGGAGAGGCAAACCCGTACGGAAAGCAGATGGTGGCTGGCAGGAGCTGCGGGAGGGGGACGAGCAGTGGCTGCTGAGCGAGTGCGGGCTTTCCCTTTCGGAGTGATGACGAAGATGCTTTGGAACTAGGTACGGGAAGTACTTGCACAACATGGAGAATGTACCAACTGAAAATGAATTGCACACTTCAAAAATGGTTAATTTTGCCCTGGCTGGTGTGCCTTAGTGGCCTGAGTGCCCGCCTGTGGACCAAAGGGTCACTGGTTTGACTCCCAGGCAGGGCACATGCCTGGGTTGTGGGCTGGGTCCCCAGTAGGGGGCACATGAGAGGCAACCACACATTGATGTTTCTCTCCCACTCTTCCTCCCTCCCTTCCCCTCTCTCTAAAAATAAATGAATAAAATCTTTAAAAAACAGTTAATTTTATGTCATGTGACTGTTTCTTTAATTAAAACTACGTTCCCAGCCAACGCTGGTACTGCTGGTTCAGGGACTACACTCCGGGAACCACTGACCCGTGTTGCAGGCGTGGGCCGGGAAGAGCCTGAGGAAGGCTGACCTCCAGCACGAACGGAAGCCTCTATGTAGTGTGCCAAGCAGACCTATGGCTGAGAGCTGCAGGAGTCCACACAGGTTATACTGAAGTCTTTGTTTTCAGTTTGGGCTGAGACTCAATAGCTGGACACCACTTCCATGGTCCACATTGAAGCCCCAGCCGGGTAAAGAAAGGAGGTGACCGAAAACCAGCTTCGCCCTTTTTAGCTGATCGCTCGCCTCCGGCTGATAAAGAGGGCTTCACGGGGGGAAGGAAGTTGCCAAATGGAGCCAGAAGAGCTAGATTTTGCACTCAGTTCTACTTCTAACTAGTTGACTGCCTTGACCGATTACTTACTTTTTCTGTGAATGTTTCCTCATTTGAAATATGGGACTAAGAATGACCCCTTCATAGGGCTCTGGGGGGGGGGGACTAAACAAATGGACTTTTAATTAGCACTGTTGTCATTTCCCACAGTTACTATGTCACTCTGCTCTGTCCCCATTGACCCAAACCCATGACGCCGGCCTCTGAGTGATGTTCTCCTTACGCAGACGGGCAATTCTTGATTGTTTTTTCTATAGCTAAACATGAAAGATGGCATCTACGTGTGCCACAACCTAATGTGGTTTTGTGTATTAATGCTGCTTTAGAGGACAGGAAAAGCCAGTGGGAAGTATGGATAAGTAGGCCAGTCACCTAAGGAACGTATTAGCATATTATGCAGAGAATGTGAATGCTGAACATAAAGAGGAAGAAATGGAAGGACCAAGAGGCACCAAACATTTATGATACAGTCAATATTCACAAGTGCTTACATTGATCCCATTGATATCAGCCATTCTGGACCCAACAAGTTTTCTGCCCAAGAAACAGATGAAGACCGTAGGTTAAGGGGTAAACTGAGGCCTTGGCCAAGTGTACTTGTTCTTGTGTTTCTTCAAAGGAGCAAATGTGTGTTGTTGGCTCTAGAGCTTTGATCCGCCAATCTCCATCGCTGAAACATCCACTCTGGCCCACGTGCCCACACCGTATGGAGGGGTGGGATCAATGGTTGCTAGAAGGTAGGGTCTGGAAGGTGGGTGGGGACTGACTACAGAGGAGCATTAGAGGACTTGGAAGAAAGGGTAGAACTGTTCTATATTGTAATTATGGTTATAGTTTCATGACTGTATACATTGGCCAGAACTCACAAAATGCTACACTAAAACATTTTACTGCATGTAAATTATACCTTAATCAAAACATAAAAATCAATATGCCCAAGACTTTCCCCCAAATATCATGATTCATTTTTTGTGGTGTGATGCCCAGAGATTTTTTATAAAGCTCTCCAGGTGGGGAATTCCTGCTTCTGTCCAAGATGGGCTAGCAAGGAGCAGGGCTTCCCTCCCACCAGAGGCAGCCACGAGCACAGACAAAGGATATGGAACTGTGGTTTTCAGGTTGGTGGACATCAGGCAACCAATCAGGGCTCAGAATGGTGAGCCCTGCAATTTGGGGGTGGCATGTTTATCTTGACCTTGGTGATGGTTTTGTGGAGATACACACACACACATAAATTGTTCACTTTTTATATATGCAGTTTATTGTACAGCAATTATGTACAATAAAGTTTTTGTTATACAAAATAAACCTCAATGAAGTTTTTTTAAGTTTCTCAGATGGTGCCACATGTATGGCCACAGTCGAGAACCATCAGCCCAAACACAGGATCTTATTTAGCCCTGGGCCCTAACCTCAAAGATCTGAATAATTTGAATTACATGTAATATGGGCAAAGAACACACAATATTAAAGTTTACTAGAAGACATACTTTGCTTAAGTAAAATTCATTTTGGAAAATCAGTTTGCACTCGTAGGAATAATTTTGTTAATAATGATTCTTCAAATAATGATTGATAGCTAAGAGAAAGAGAAGCTAAACCTTACATGAAGACTTGTTAAAAGGTTAGCACAAAACACATCAATAATGACTCCTAGGCAATTTGGAATATGTACAAAAAGCCTTAAAATTGTTCACAACATTTAACCTAGAGCTTAAACTCAGGACGTGTAAGGTGGGTGCAAGGCAGGCCACGGCAGCAATGCCCTGGTCGCCAAATCGGGGGCGGACCTCGGGGCCCAGAAAACGGGACGCAGCTGCAGTCAGGAAAGGAAGCGTGTGGGCCCATTGGGAAGGCATCGTAGGACAATATCCAATGACAAGAAAACAAATCTGTCAGATAGGATGTTTTTGGTTACAAGTAATAGAAGGCGTAACAGCATACGCAACAAAGCTATTTACCTTATCTAACAAGACACTCAGCTGAGGGAGGGTTGCAAGGTCGGGTAATGCAGAAACTCAACAATGCAGCAGCAGTCCCGGTTCCAGCAATCTCTCTTTAATTGGCTCAGCCTCTCGGGCTGACTCCCTCCCGCCTGGGCTTGCAAATGGCTGCCATTGTGTCAGACACCTCCGGGCACGACAAGGGGAGGTTTCCTTTTGCAGGTCAGTTTTTTGTTTGTCTTTTGTTGCTTTTTCCCCCCAGAAGCTCCCTACAGACTTCTCTCATGTCTCCTTGGCCAAAATAATGTCACATGCTTATTCCCAAGCCAATCGAGATGACTGGAACGACCAAGAATGGCCCAGACCAGTTACATTTCATTCCCTCCGCCTGGAGGAGGTCCCAGCCTTCCCCCAGGCAGCTGGCTGTCCTGTATCTGAACAGAATCAAGGTTGGCTGGCAAAGTAGAGAGGAGAGAAATGTCTGTTAGCTGGGATAAAGTC
>PVKM010014558.1:0-28894 GCA_004027735.1 Carollia perspicillata
AGTGAACTGAGCACAACAGCATGGGTGGCTCTAAAAAGCACTATGCTGAGTGAAGAGTACCGAACACAGTGAGATATCAGGTGGGTGTGCAGCATTATCATTTATGTCATTTAAATATATGCACACACAAGAAAACCCCACACAGAGCACAAGAACACATGCATACAAAAATCTGTAGTAAGACCACTAGAATTAGTTCTTTGTGCTGGAGGAGGACTGTGGAGATACAAAGGAGCATAAATATGTGAGCAAATAAAAAGCAGATGAGTCTTCTCTTGAATGATGATGGTAATGTACCTCAGACCTCTGTCCAAAGAATTTAAAGCCCGTCTGTTAGTGTAGGCAGCTGGTTAGTTGTTGACAAATAGGGGAGATTCCTCTGCTGGGCACATGCTCAGTCTAAGCCAGGATGGCACAGAGGGAGGTAAATGTATGCACAGTAGAAAACAGGTAATGCTGCAGAACTTCGAGGCATGCATAGTGGGAGACAAGATGGCAACCACAGAACCACATCTGTATAGCCTGGGAATAGGATCGAATTGGATGAGGGCATGAAACTCTGGAAGATGTAGGAAATAGTTTGAAAAGGAAGAGGACCCAACACAAGCCTGCAAAGAGCCAGGAAAGATATTGGTTAGTTTGAAAGAAAGCTTACCCCTTCCCAAGCCTGAACTAATGTAACCAAAGCAAGGCCTGTATCAATAGTAGCATTTGTCCATGCACTCATGTGTGTTTGCATTCTGTCTCCATAGCAGTTGTGTAGACCTGGCAGCCACATGGGCCTGGGTGCAGCAGCTCAGCATCGGCCAGAATGAGGTTGGGAACAGATTAAGCTAGCCAGACAGGGACAGAAACTGAGCTGGACTAAGCTTTGGCATGGGCTGAAATGAACTACAAAAGCCTTGGATTCCCTGCCAATGTTGGATAATGGCACAATATCTGTGGACCCTGGCCATTCTTCTGGTCTTGATGAAGGCAAGGCTGGACTTCTTCCACAGTGGGGTGGAGCTGAGCCACCTGGTCATGGATGAAACTCAGGGAACCTGGGAACAGTTCTTTGTGCTTTCTCTAGCTCCAATAAACCTTACCACTACTTCTCATCCTCCCATATGTGCATCCCCAAAATGCTTTTCTCATGACTCTGTGGAAGAGCCCTATTTCCACCAGCAACACATTGAACAAACCCAAGTGTGTCCAAGCCACACCTAGCAGAATAATTTAGTTGCAAAGATGAAAAATGTCAAGTGTAGGAGATCAGGTGGAGCAGTTGAAGTCTCTTCTGCTGGGAGTATAGACCCATGTGGTCATCTGGTTTGATAGATTTTGCTGACACTGAAAATTTGTATGCCACATGAGCCAGGAAATCCAAGGTTTATCTCAACAGAGCATATGTCACCAAAAGGCACAAGCTAGATAGGGCATAGAAGCACTATTCATAATAGCTTCAAACCAGGAGTAGCTGATGGCCCTGCAACAGCAGAATGGGTACATCATCTATAGTGTATTTCCACAGTGAAGACCTGTAAGTGCACATAGCCATGGAGCTGAATCTCAATGATTAATGTGGAGCAAAAGGCACACAATGTACATTTTCATCTAGATAAAGTACAGCAACAGGTGAAATCCATCTGTGTAGTCAGGGTAACTGTTGACCTGAAGAAGGGTTTGGAGATAAGGGCACACAAAAGTGTGGCAAAGTGGTTACACAGGTATGGGCACTTGGTGAAAATCAGTCAAGTTATTATTTTCAGCTAACTTTCTTATTTTTAAATTTTATTTATTTATTTATTTTTAGACAGAGAGGAAGGGAGGGAGAAAGAGATAGACAGAAACATCAGTGTGTGGTTGCCTCTCACACATCCCCCACCTGGCCTGCAACCCAGGCACGTGACCTTTGGAAATCGAACCAGTGATCCTTTGTTTTGCAGGTTGGCACTCAATCCATGGAGTAACACCAGCCAAGCAAGGCCTTTGTGGTTAACTTTCAATAAAATGTAAGAAGAAAAAAATAAGTGTGAACTAGTTTAAATTACAGTAGGACATTAAGAGAATTACAAATAATAGAACACATTGCAGAGGAAATGTGGCTTATTGACAAAACATTAAAATAAATTTAGACTGAGGCCTTTCTGTGTGTGGTGCCAGGGTTGGAATACAGAGCTAGACTGACCTGTCCCTGCTTGCAGCACCACACACAGATGCACACCCTCACAGGGCCATGCCCTGCCCCAACTGTTCTGTAGCTTGTATTTCTCACTTCATAGTATCTGTTGTTGATTATTGACTATTTGTACACTGATATCCCTCATCTTTCCATTGCTCAGGTGGAAAGTCTGGGAGCCACCTGCAATTCACACTTTTCTCTGGCTTCCCACACCTGGATCCTCAGAAAGCTTCCACTTCCAACTGTCTACCCCTTCCTGTCCACCACCAGTCCCTTGCCTGTCACTTGATCGGTCACTGTTGTTCCCTGGCTGGGCTCCTGGCATCCATTTCAAACCTCCTGGAATGTGTGGTCCCTATAGCAACTAGAAGTGTCTTTTTGATGTTGAAATCCATTCTGTTATTTCCCTGCTTCTTAACACCTCAGACTAAGCCCAAATTCTTCTCTTGTTGATGGCCCGCTGATCTCGTTTCTCTGTGCCCACTTTCTCCACCCCAAACACACCATGCCTCCTTTCTCTCTCCCTGCAATGTCCTTCTCCACCTCTTTGCAGTACTCACAATTTAAAGTTACTCGGGCCCCTGACCAAAGGCTCCTCAGAAGCTTCTTTCCTGACCATCCTAATACAAATGGCACCTCACTCCTTATTGTACTTGATCTTCATCAAAGCCCTTCTTTGATGTTATGTATCTATCTATATGATCTATTAATCACCAATAATATATATATATATATATATATATATATATATATATATATAAATCATCAGTCATCTATCTGTATGTATTGTAGTGAGAGAAACATTTTTACTACCCTTCTAGGTTTTTCTGGCTGGTTTAAGAATTAAATTGACATGAAACAGGTTAACTGGAGGAAATCAAGTTTAATTTTGTACATGTGGAGGACTCATATATATGGGATCTAAAGAAATGACCAAAGAAGGCAGCTTTATACTTTTTAGACAAGGAAGCAATAAATTTGTGAAGAAATGACACGACAAAGAAACTTTTGGTAAGGTACTAATTGATGAAGATACTAAGCAGTGTTCAGTCTTCTGGACTCTGAATCCTTTATCTCTGATGATAGTGATGTCTCTTTATTTCCTAGTGCAGAGAGGGCACCTTCCACATGGATACCCTGCTTTCAAGGGGACAGAGAGGAGGGTCAGAGTGTTCTTGCACCAGCTCTTTCTTAAGTAACTCTAATTCAAAATAATCAAAATACTATAGTTGTATATTTTGGGGTGGAAAATTTTGTTCCCCTACACTTATCTTTCAATCACCAAGAATCTATAACTATTAATCACCTGTCATATCTATCACATCTATCATCTATCTATCTATCTATCTATCTATCTATCTATCTATCTACCTACCTATCTATCATCTATATACTATCTTTCTTCCCAGACAGAATGTATCCTCCCTGAGTGTAGAAATTCTATTTATGTCTGGTTCATAGAACTGGTACACAGTAGATGTTCTGTAAGTATTTGTTGACTTGCTGAATTCTTTCTAATATCTATTGAATATGTTCCTGTGTGGACACATTATGCATTATTTTCTTCAGTCCTACATTGATCGACTTGATGCCAGTCTTTAACTGTTACTAGATGTGACTTCCAGCATTTTTGTTTGAATATAATAACTTTGTAAATGTATTGATAAAGAGCAAAAAAGAAAGACTCATCTTTATTTTTCCCAATGGTGTGTTGTTGTCTCATCATGATTTAGGAGTGACCTTTCTCCTATTGTACTAGTAAGGGCACTAGTAATGGGCTGTGAATTAAATACCATGAGTTTTCCTGTCTTTGACAATCCAGTGACGAGCTGTCCATAGGCAAGGTACACCTGCTCTCTCCATCCAGATGCTCTTTGTTACCTAGTGCAGGGCCAGGACCAGCCTGAGGCCAGTGAGGTATCTAGGCTCAGAGTTCAAGGCTGCCCTCACTTCCATGACACCAAGCACAGTACCTCCTTACATTGCCTTGCCTGGTCCCAGCCCTGCACTAGGTGTTATCTTCGCCTGTGAAACCACAGGTGGTCAGTGTTACGTGTGGGCCAGGCCTTTTCCCAGGGGAACCTGAAGAAATGTCTTGTTTGTAAGTTGGAGATAACCAAGTTCATGGAAATGCACATATACCAGGCATACGAGAAATGTGACAAGTGTGACTTAGTTTTCCGTGATGCTTAACTTAATTAATTTACATTTCAAATTAAAAGGCTACATGTGTCTAGTGGTTACTGTATGACAGAGCACAAGAGAATTCACACTCAGAATTCTGCTTCCATCTCCCTGGCCCAGACTTGGTCACATGGCTGCATCTGAGTATGAGCGTGTCTGTGATGATGCCCCTGTGGCCAGTTGGGTGGCCGGCTCTGAACTGGGGGCAGGCCCACAAACATCTCCACAGAAGACACCATCCATTCTCTCTTGGAGCTAATGATGATTAGAACTTGGAGGTAGAAAATGACCCCAAGGGGGAAAGCACTATCTTACCAGGAGGGAAGTGGACATCTGGCCAGGTGAGTGTTACCAATGCCAGGCCCTGCATTTTAGGTGGAGGGCTGTTTCCCATGGGGCACAGGGCTGGGACAGTGGCCTCTTTGGATACTCTTGTGGCTGAAGACCCTCTGAGTGGTTTGGGGGCTAAGGTCTGTTGTATAATAAAGAATTGTCTGCTATTGTCCTAGGTCCCTTGCATGAAACTTCTAAACACTTGGAATCTTCTGTACCCCCAACATTTGCTTAGGGCCTTTGGGCCCTAAGCAAATCTGCTTTTTAAAAATCTAGTTTGGAGGAATTTGGAAAGGTACAAGCCAAAACTGGCAACAGGAACCTGACCTGCAATCACATGGGGTGATGGTCTCACAATTCAATCAAGAAAGAGATTGACAAAAGGGCCAGGGTCCCTTGGCTCAGTCCTTTGTGGGGACACTTAAGTATAACATGTCAGGGAGTGAAGAAGTTTTGGGAGCCCTATGACATTGGACCAAAGCCTGCTGGTGAAGTCCTAATGGAGGCTACAATTACACAGAGAGAATATAGAAATGAAGTGTTGATAAGGTGGAAGTTTGAATGAAAGTTCGAATGTTAACTTTCCAGGCTTTATGTGAAGAAGTTATGTCCCTTCACCTGAATGGATATTTTGTCTGACAGGAACACATACTTTTCCTGGCATTGTAAAACCCAAACCCAATGGATTAAGGTGAAAATCTGGACAAAATTTGATGTTTCTGAACAGGGTTTGTCCTAAAGGTATGATAAGGATGATAATTTCCCGTCCCTAGGATTGTAGAACAGAAGGCGAATAAATGTGTCCTTTAGGCAACATTAATTGGAAATGCAGATGTGGACTGGTAAAATTTCCCGATCACTTACAGATTGGTCATTCCAAACAGTGCAGAATAAGGGCTGGAGTTCTGTGCAAACAAGTTCCTAATCCATGGCTTGGGTTTGGGGACCCCTGCTCTACTGTGAAGAATCTTGTGTAGGGCAACAATGGGGCTATGACTGAAGCCTGTGAGTGCCCCTCAGTGATATCTGCTGGGACTTTGGATGAGAAAATTTCCATGTGTGGTCGACGACTAGCTTGCTATCCAACATTAGTTGAACCTATGACTGAAGGACATATTCTTGAAATCTGAAATACCCATGATGTATTGGGTAATGTCTGAGAATTATCTGATAGAGCACTCAATTCCCAGGAGAGTCCATACTAAAATGGAAAGGGTTTGTATGGGATCACGCAACTGGGAGGGTGGATGGGATGGTGCAGAGAGTCACTCAGCATATTCGTGAGCAGGTTGTAAAACTCCCAGAAATGGAACACAGAGGGTGGCAACTAGGGCTGGGGAAAGGAGAAGAGGGAGTTTTTGTATGGATATGAAAAAGTGCTGGAGATGGGTTGCAAAGCAATGTGAGTATACCTAACATTACTGAGCTGAATACTTCAAAATGGATAAGATGGTAAATTTTATGTGCGGAGTATTTTACCATAATCAGAAGCACAAAAGACCTGTATAAGTATTTCTTCAAAGATATACAAATGGTCAACAAGCACATGAAAAGATTCTCAATATCACTGGGCATTAGAGAAATGCAAATCTAAACCACAGCCAGGTGGCTGTAATAAAGGCAATGGTTAATAATAGGTGTGGAGAGAACTGGGAACACTGTGACTTTCTGCTCCTGGGATGGAAAGTGGTGCAGCCTCTTTGTAAAACAGTTTGATGGTTTCTTTAAAAAGTGAACATAGACTTTCGACAGGGTCCAGCAACTCCACTTGTACATACACACCCAGGAGAGCTGAAAATATCTGTCCATGAAAAAATCTGTGCACAAATGTTCATGGCAGCTGTATTCATAAGACGCAGACAGTGGAAACAACCCAAATGTCCATCAACTGGTAGCTGGATAAACAAAATGTGGTGTACACATACATTGAAAATTATTCAACCATAAAAAAGATTAAAGTACTGACATGCTACAACGGGGATAAACCTTGAAAACATTAGGCTCAATGAAAGTAGCTGGTCACAAATGACCATGTATTGTATGATTTATTTATGCAAAAATGTTCAGAATCTGATGCCTATGGAACTAAAATAAAATGGTTTATTAGGACAGAAAGAAAGGTGGGGAAATGGGAAGTTATTGCTAATGGACACAAGGGTGAAAATTTTTCTAAAATTAGACTTGGGGATCTATGAATATACTAAAAATCATTTATTTACACACATAAATGGGTGAATCACATGGTATGTGAATTATATCTCAATAAAGCTCTTAAAAATAAAAATAGACCAAAAAAATCATGATTATACATCTGCTCTGCTAGAGATCCAAGGGGGTGAGATAGATGTACTGTCAGTTTACAGGACCTGATGGTCCCTGGAAAGGCAGTAGTTATTCAAGGATAAGAAATAAGCCCAACAGTTGCCTATTGTTTTGAGTGTTACAATAAAAAGAAGTAGAGTGCTGTGATGGAGATTTTGGGATGGTGGCTTCCTTAAACAGTTACTCAGGATGGGGTCCCTGAGAAGAGGGGCTTTTGCTGATCTATATGGGGGAAGGGGCCAGACTGATGTGAAGCAACACCCCTCCCTCCCAATGTCCTCAGGGACAGGAATTTTGAGGGCAGATGAACAGACATCAGCTCCAGGATCAAGAAAGACAAGACAAAGTGAAACTCTTTAGAATATATCTTGGGTAATATGTCAATGCCAATCTATCTGAGGATGGGGCACGTGGGGGAGTGGTTGTTCCAATCCTGTGTCCTCACCGCCCCATTCACAGTGATGCCTGGGGGGGGGGTACTGTCCACCTCACTTAAGTATTTCATTTCATCCATGTCCTCGAGTCCACACCATGGGAGTCCAGATGGATGCTACCCCAGGAACAGGAAAGTGAAGTGGGTTGGGAGTTTTGGGGTGCCTTTAACCTTTGTCAGGGTACTTGATGAATTTCTACCAAAGTGGCAATTTTAACAAATGCAACATTCTGCAACAGCCATTGCATCTTTCTCTAACAAGAAAGAGACAATGAGGTCCACTGAGAGCACAGATGCCAGAGACACTACTGATTTCTCCAGGAAGAAGATTCTATCTCAGGCCAAAGGTGAAGAGGTGATGATGGAGGGGAGGGGGTCTTTAAGTTTCCCTCCTTAGACTCTTTGCCGCCAAGCTGATGAATCTTCCAGAAGGACTCTGTCTGCTATGGACAACAGGACAGGGCAGGCTGATGCTCAGCTACATGGGAGGTTCCGTTAAAACAAGTGATTCTCCAACCACCAGTGGGCACCATGTTGTGACTGCACTATCTCTGAGTTCTTGACAAAGGAGCTCCATGTCAGTAGCACACAGTCCAGCAGGATTTTGTTGACTCTTACTTAACCCAGGATTCTTTCCCTCTTTCATGATTCTCAAATCGAGATGCATCTTAGAATTCCCAGCAAAATGGACTGGCTTGGTGGTAGGTGGAGGAAGCTGATTGCTTCGAGGGGGTGCCTGCTGGCCAGGCCTGCTCTGGTGTTGGTGGGATTTCAGCTTCCCTTTGGATTTATCCTTTTAACTTAATATGTCTTCACAAAGGTCACTTATAAATTGATGCATCTACCCCTTTTTGTAAATTCAAAATTATATTTTGTGTATAAAATTTACATATTGTTATACAAAATAAAAAGTTAGGTTTTCTGGAGGAAATTGCCTGCCATTTGCTTTTTTCTTTTGTTCATTAGGTTCCCGTTAAAGATTAAGATCATATGGTACTTGTCTCTCACCGCCTGGCTCCTTTCACTTAGCATAATGTTCTCCAGTTCCATCCATGCTATGGCAAAGGGTAGGAGCTCCTTCTTTCACTCTGCTGTGTAGTATTCCATCATGTAAATGTACTACAGGTTTTTGATCCATTCATTGACTGATGGGCACTTAGGTTGCTTTCAGCACTTGGCTATTGTAAAGTGTGCTGCTATGAACATTGTGGTACATAGGTTCTTTTGAATTGTTGTTTCAGGGTTCTTAGAGAATCTTAGTAGTGGAATTACTGGGTCAAAAGGCTGTTCCATTTTTAGTTTTCTGAGGAAATTCCATACTGTCTTCCACAGTGTCTGCACCAGTCTGCATCCCCACCAACAGTGCAGTAGGGATTCCTTTTCTCTACATCCTCTCCAACACTTGTTTATTGAATTTTTATGATGGCTGTTCTGACCAGTGTGAGGTGGTATCTCATTGCGGTGTTAATTTGCACCTCTCTGATGGCTAGTGATGCTTTGCATCTTTTCGTATGCCTCTTGTCCTTCTGTATGTCCTCCTTGGAGAAGTATCTCATCAAGTCTTTTGCCCATTTTTTAATTGGTTTGTTTGTCTTCCTGGAGTGGAGTCATGTGAGGTCTTTATATATTTTGGAGATCAAACCCTTATCTGAGGTTTCATTGGCAAATATGTTTTCCCGTATATCTGGTTCTCTTTTCATTGTAGTGCTCTTTTTTTTAGCTATGCAGAAGCTTTTTAATTTGATGAGGTCCCATTTGTTTATTTTTTCCTATGCCCCTTGCTTTAGGGGACATATCAGTGAAGATATTGCTGTGCAGATAGAATCTCTTTGATTTCTTGTCACAAAATGACTCAGCTTTCCTGCTAGACAGAGAAGAAAAAGGTTGAATCATTTCAGGAGCTTGTTTCATAAGTGGAAAAACTGCATAGACACACTAACTATTGAATATAATTTTAGGGATTCTTTGAGATCCTGTACCAGCAGGGGGCCCATGATTCCAGGTTAAGAATATCCCAGGAGAAAATTTTGCAAAGTGTAGGAAATAAAACCAGACCACATTCCTATGGCCACCACTGTTAACAGTTCATTTTTCCCTTCAGTTTTCCTCCAGCATCTGTGCTTCAAAAGCCTTTCACCATCAGCAGCCTTCACAAGCCTCTTCAACAGCTGCATGATACTCCACTGATGGAGCAGAGTTTGCTATCAGATGTTTCTTTTGGCTGTACAGTTTTTGACCATTAGAAATGACATTGTTGCAACATCTATTGGGATACAGTTTTGTCTCTTTTTAACTTAATTTCCTTGGTATATATTCCAAAAAGTGGGGTATTAGGTCAGAGGATTTAAAGAGTTTTTAATATTCTTGATACACATTGTTAAACTCTGATTTTCAGACACATTGTTCTGATTTACGATTTCAGCAGCAGCAGAGCTGACACGAGAGGATGTTAGCATTTTTAATATCTACGGTCTGGTAGGTAAATCTGCCATCCCACTGTGGCTGACATCTGTGCCTCTCAAGTCACTGAGAAGTCAAATATTTATACTGACATGTTGGTATTTCCTCTGTTTTGAAAGTTCTGTCTGTTGTGTATTATTTCAATTTTTTCAGTGTTACTGAGATAAAATTGACATATACTGTATAAGTTTAAGTTATACAGCCTAATTACTTGATTTACATGTATTGCAAAAGAATCACCAAAATAAGTTTGGTTAATATCCATCACCTCTTAGAGTTACTAAAATTTTTTTCCTTGTGATGAGAACCTTTAGCATTTACTCTCGTAACACTTTCAGGTAAACCACAGAGCAGTGCTAACTCACATCATATTGTACATTGCATCCCCAGTACTTACCTTAGAGCTGGAAGTGTGTACTTTTTGACCACCTTCATCTATTTCCCCCATCCTTGTTGGTTTTTCAATTAGGTTTTTATCACCTCCTTTGTGAGTTCCTGAAGTACTATGATTGTTAAACTTTATCCTAATTGATCCAAACATGTCCCTTGCTTATTGCATATTTAATTTTCTTTGTAGAAATTTTCAAGTGGCATGTGAACACTTCTAATCAGGTTTTTATGCATAGAAAGGCTCTCATACTCATGCAATAGAAAGAAAATTAACCACTTATATCCTTTCCTAATATTTTTATAATTTCCATTTTATATGTAACTTTTTAAAATATTTTATTTCATTTTTATTTTTATTTTTGCTCAAGTACAGTTTTCTGCCTTTTACTCCATCCCAGCCCATCCCCCAAGCCCTCCCCATCTCCCTCCCATTTCCACCCCCGTTGTTATTGTCCATGTGTCCTTTATACTTGTTCCTGCAAACCATTCACCCTTTTCCCCTGAAATTCCTGCCCCTCTCCCCTCTGGTCACTGTCAGCCTGTTCTAAATTTCAGTGTCTTTGACTATATTTTGCTTGTTTCTTTGTTTTGTTGATTAGGTTCCTGTTAAAGGTGAGATATATGGTATTTGTCTTTTACCACCTGGTTTATTTCACTCAGCATAATGCTTTCCAGTTCCATCCATGCTGTTGCATAGGGTAGGAGCTCCTTCTTTCTTTCTGCTGCATAGAATTCCATTGTGTAAATGTACCATAGTTTTTTTATCCATTCATTTACTGATGGGCATCTAGGTTGCTTCTAACACTTGGCTATTGAAAATTGCGCTGCTATGAACATTGGGGTGCATAGGTTCTTTTGGAATGGTGTTTCAGGTTTCTTGGGATATAATCCCAGCAGTGGAATTGCTGGGTCCAAAGGCAGTTCCATTTTTAGTTTTATTAGAAAATTCCATACTGTTTTCCATAGTAGTTGTACCAGTTTGCAATCCCACCAATAGTGAACTAGGGTCCCCTTTTCTCCACAACCTCTCCAACACTTGCTGTTTGTTGCTTTGTATATGATGGTCATTCTTATTGGTGTAAAGTGATATCTCATTGTGGTTTTAATTTGCATTTCTCTGATGGCTAGCGATATTGAATTTATTTTTGTTTATGGTATGAGTGTATGTGTGTGGTATGGTTCATTTTTTTGCATATTGCTGTCCAGATCTCCCAACACCATTTGTTGAAGAGGCTATTTTTACTCCATTTTATGTTGCTGTCCAATTTGTCAAATATTAATTGACCTTAGAGAGTTGGATTTATTTTTGGGCTCTCTGTTCTATTCCATTGGTTTATCTATCTATTTTTTATGGTAGTACCAGGCTGTTTTGATTACAATGGCCTTGTAATACAGTTTGGTATCAGGTGTTGTGATCCCTCCTACTTTGCTCTTCTTTCTCAAAATTGCTGCAGCTATTCGGAGTCATTTTGGTTCCATATACATTTTTGAAGTGTTTGTTGTATATCTGTGAAATGTGCCATTGGTACTTTAATAGGTATTGCATTGAATCTGTAAACAGCTTTGAGTAGCATGGATGTTTTGATGATGTTAATTCTTCTGATCCATGAACACACCATATGATTCCATTTGTTTCTGTCTTCCTTGATTTCTTTCTTCAGTGTCGTGTAGTTTTCTGAGTACAGGTCTTTTACCTCTTTGGTTAGGTTTATTCCTACGTATTTTATTTTTCTTTTTGCTATATCAAATGGGATTTTTTTTTCTTGATTTCTGCTTCTTCTGTTTCATTGTTGGTATACAA
Organism: Carollia perspicillata; assembly: GCA_004027735.1. Classification (NCBI taxonomy): domain Eukaryota; kingdom Metazoa; phylum Chordata; class Mammalia; order Chiroptera; family Phyllostomidae; genus Carollia; species Carollia perspicillata. Next base: position 12,088 of record PVKM010014558.1, read on the forward strand.
AAATGCCTTTGATTTCTTTTGATATTGACTTTGTAGCCTGCTGTTTTTCTAAATTCATTTACTAGGCCCGGCAGTTTTTTTAGCAGAGTCTATAGAATTTTCTATGTACATTATCATATCATCTGCAAACAATGACAGTTTTGTTTCTTCCTTTCTAATTTGGATGCCTTGTATTTCCTGTTCTTTTCTGATCACTGTGGCTAAAACTTCCAATACTATGTTGAATACAAGTGGTGAAAGTGGACAACCTTGTCTTCTTCCTGATCTTAATGGAAAAGCTTTTAGTTTTTGCCCATTGAGTATGTTGTTGGCTCTAGGTCTCTCATATATGGCCTTTATTATGTTGAGGAATGCTCCCTTTATTCCCATTTTGCTGAGTATATTTATCATAACTGGGTGTTGTACCTTATCAAATGCTTTTTCCACATCTATTGATATGATCATGTGATTTTTGTCTTTGCTTTTGTTTATGTGATGTATTATGTTTATTTATTTGTGAATGTTGAACCATCCTTTCATCCCTGGGATGAATCCCACTTGGTCATGGTGTATGATCTTTTTCATATATTGCTGGATGTGGTTTGTTGATATTTGTTGAGGATTTTAGCATCTATGCTCATCAACGATATTGGCCTGAAGTTTTCTTTCTTTGCTGTGTCTTTATCTGGTTTTGGAATTAGGATGATGCTGGCTTCATAGAAGGAGTTTGGGAGTTTTCCATCACTTTGGGTTTTTTGGAATAGTCTGTGAATGATAGGGGTTGGTTCTTGCTTGAATGCTCTGTAGAATTCTCCTGTGAACCCATCTGGTCCAGGGCTTTTGTATGTCAGGAGTTTTTTGGTCACTGCTTCAATTTCATCTGCTGTTATTGGTCTGTTCAAGCTTTCTGCTTCTTCTTCATTGAGATTTGAAAGATTATATTTTTCTAGAAATTTGTCCATTTCACGTAGGTTTTCAAATTTCTTGGCATAGAGGTCTTCATAGTAATTTCTTACAATCCTTTGTATTTCTGTGGTATCAGTTGTAACCTCTCCTGTTTCATTTCTGATTGTGTTTATTTTGCTCCTCTCTCTCTTTTTCTTGATAAGCCTGCTAAAGGCTTGTTGATTTTGTTTATCTTTTCAAAGAACCAGTTCCTGGATTCATTGATCCTTAGTATTGTGCTTTTAGTCTCTATGTCATTTAATTCTGCTCCGATCTTGTTTTTTTCCTTCCTTCTACTTGCTCTGGGCTGTCTTTGTTGTTGTTCCTCAAGTTCTTGTAGGTGTATGGTTAGCTTGTTTGTTTGAAATGTTTCTATCTTTTTTAGGTAGGCCTGTATTGCTATGAACTTCCCTTTCAGGACTACCTTCATTGTGTCCCATAAGCTTTGGAGTCTTGTGAGTGCATTTCTGTTTGTTTCCAGAAACTTTTAAATTTATTCCCTAATCTCATTCTTCACCCATTCATTATTGAATAGCATGCTATTCAATCTCCATGATTTTTAATGTTTTGGGTTTTTTCCCTTGGGGTTGGTTTCTAGTTTCAGTCCCTTGTGGTCAGTGAAGATGCTTGATATCATTTCAATCTTCTTGAATTTGTTGAGGATTGTTTTGTGTCCTATCATGTGGTCTATCTTTGAAAATGTTCCATGTGCATTTGAAAAGAATGTGTATTCAGCTTCTTTCAGATGCAGGGCCTATATATATTAGTTAAGTCCATTTCATCTAGTGCATTGTTCAATACCACACTATCTTTGTTGATATTTTGTTTGGAAAATCTGTCCATTTTTGACAGTGGGGTGTTAAAATCCCCTACTGTAATTGTGTTGTTGTCAATATCTTTCTTGAAGTCCTCTAAGATTTTCTTTATGTATTTGGGTGCTCCTCTGTTGGGTGCATATATATTTACAATGTTTAGGTCTTCTTGGTGGATTCTTCCCTTGAGTATTATGAAGTGACCTTCCGGGTCCCTCTTTATGGCCCTTTTTTGAAGTCTATTTTGTCTGATATGAGTATTGCTACCCCAGCTTTTTTTCACTGTGCATTTCCCTGAAAAATTTGTTTCCAGTCCTTCACTTTGTGTCTGTGTAGGTCTTTTATCCTGAGGTGGGGGCCTCTTGTGGGCAGTATGTGTGGGTCATGCTTTCTTATCCATTCAGCTATTCTATGTCTTTTAACTGGAACATTTAATCCATTTACATTTAAGGTTATTATTGATAGGTACTTATTCATTGCCATTTTTTTCATAGCTGTGTTCCTCTCTTTCTCTCTCTTTTTTCCTTCCTTTCCTTAAAGCAGTCCTTTTAGCATGTCTTGCAGAGCTGGTTTGGTGGAGATGTATTCTTTTAGACTCCTTTTGTCTGGGATGCTCCTTATTTGGCCTTCTATCTTGATTGAAAGCCTTGCTAGGTAAAGTAGCCTTGGTTGGAAACCCATGGTTCTCATTACTTGGAATATTTCTTGCCATTTCCTTTTGGCTTGGAGTGTTTCCATTGAGAAGTCAGCAGCTAAACTTATTGGGGCTCCCTTGGATGTTACTTCCTTCTTCTGCCTTGCTGCCTTTAAGATTCTCTCTTTGTCTTGGAATTTTGCCACTTTTATTATGATGTGTCTTGAAGTGGGCCTCTTTGAGTACCTCTTGATTGGGACTCTTTGTGCTTCCTGTATTTGTATGACTTTTTCTCTCATCAAATTAGGGAAGTTTTCCATCATTATTTTTTCAAATAGGTTTTCTATCTCTTGCTCTTCTTCTTCTCCTTCTGGTATCTCTATTAGATAGATATTATTAGGTTTCAAATTGTCCTGCATCTCTCTTAATCCCTCTTCATGCTTCCTGAGCCTCTTTTCCTTTTCTTGCTCATTCTGGGTGTTTTTTTCTACTTTGTCTCCAGCTCACTGATCCAATCTTCTGCTTCATCTATTCTGCTTTTGATCCCTTCTATGCTGTACTTCAGTTCCAAAATGGTATTCTTCATTTCCTCTTGGCCGTTGTTGATAGTTTCTATTCCCTTTTTCATGTTAATATTGTTTGCAGTGAGTTCATTGTAGTTTCCCTGTAGTTTCTGGTAATTCTCTGTGAGCTCATTAAGATTCCTGATAATCATTGCTTTGAACTCAATATCTGATAGTTGAGTTGCCTGTATTTCATTTAGCATTCTTTCTGAGGCTTCCTCCTTTCTTTTCATTTGGGGATTCTTTGTCTTCCCATTGTTTGTGAGACTCTTCTTGTTAGCCTCAGCTTCATAAGTTGATCTATTCTGACTTCCTGGGTTTATGGTGTGAACTGTTATGGTAGAGTACCTGTGAGATTCAGCAGTGCAGTCTCCTTGATCTCCTGAGCTTGCTGGTCTTGGGCTGTCATTTATGTTGGCTCTCTGTATGTCTTTGGGTTTTGATTGTTGCTGGGTCTTTTTTTTGGTGGGTCCTTCCTTCCAGTTGGTTAACTGAGGGTCACTTTGTCCACCACATCTTGTATGCTGTTGTGCAGGTGTGTACATGTTGTGTTGAAGCTGATTCTTCTGTGTGTACAAGGTGTTGAGGCTTCTCTGCCACTCTTGTTCAGTTGTTTGTTTTGGGTAATTTTTCCACCTTTTAGTTGTATTTCCAGATCAGTCCTGGATTGAGGTTAGTGTGGCTTCCACTCCCTTCTTCACCTTATTCGGTTATTATTTGTTGGTGGTTCCTTTGTTGGTGGGTTTCCTCTCTCAGCTGGTGTACTGGTGTTCACTGCTCCCACCTTGCAAGTTGTCTTGAGTAACAAAGTGAAATTTGTCTCACTGTCTCTGTTGTTTGGATGACTGCTGTTTGGGTCTAACTCTGGTCTTTTCTCTACTCCAGGTATTATTGTCTCACCTCTGAGTAAAGAAGGAAAAAAAAAAAAAGGAAGGGGGGAAGGGAGAAGGAATAAAAAAGGAAAGGAAGGAGGGAAGGAAGAAGAAAAGAAAAAAAAAGAAAAAAGATAGAGAGAGAGAAGGAAAGGAAGCAGGAATTTAAAAAAGAAGGAATACAGAAGGAAAGGAAGGAAGGATGGAAGAAGGAATGAAAAAAGATAGAAGGAAAGAAAGGAAGAAGGAATTTAAAAAATAAAAAGAAGGAAGGAACAAGGAATGAAAAAAGAAAGGAAAGAAGAAGGAATGAAAAAAAAAGAAAGAAAGAAGGACAGAAAGGAAGAAGGAATTTTTTTTAAAAGGCTTCTGCTGGCTTTAAACAGGTCAGGCCAGTTCTGCTGCTGGTCTTCCTGGCTGCATCTGACTGAGGAGGGATTGGTTTCACTTTTCTCCATTCCTGAGCCATACTCTTTGCTGTTGTCCAGCCTCCAGCCCAGTTCCTCAGTCTCTTTTTGCTCCCAGCCCGGGGTTTTAGCCTGCCAGCTGTAACTGTCCTTGAGGTTCACTAATTAGGGGCAACTCACACACCACCTTCTTGCTCTTTGCTGTCCTAGATGCTAGGGACTCTCAATGCCCCTTCAGGGTAGTTCAGTCCCTCACTAAGTCAAGTCTTTCTGGGGACTGCAGCTCCCCTTTGTGGGGCTTTTATGCCTTCCTCATAGAGAGGCAGTTGGCTCTGCTGGGCTCTTGGCTCAGGGGCCACAAGGGAGGTGCTCCTTCTCTGGTGTCTTGGGCGTGATCACAGACAGGCAGCTGCAGACCTTGGACCAGGTGCGCACCATCCCCAGTGCTTTTGGCGTGGGGGTAGCCTGGCCACCGCCAGGCCATGGACTGGGTGCATACCATTTGGGTGCTTCTGGAGTGAGTGTGGGTGGGCCATGCTGGGTGGACCAGGTGTGCACCATTGCAGGTTCTTGGATTGTGGATGTGAGCTGGCCTCCCTCAGCCCTGGATGGGGTGCACACTGATGGTGACTGCGGGGGTAGGGGAGCAGAAGGCAGGCAGCTGCTGTGGAGAATTTCCCAAACAGCCACGGAGTGCCTCTTTTTTCTATTTTTCTTTTTGAAAAATTCCTTCTATTCAAGTCCCCCAGTCCCAACAAGTACCTGGCCTCTAAAACAGCCGAGCCTGGCTGTCTCCCAAGAAACTCGCAGCAGACCCGGTGGGCACAGGGCCTAGGTCTGCAGCTGTCCTGGTCCCAGCGCTGGTCCCAGGGACTTTATTGTCCTTAAGCACTCTTCTTAGCATCTGATTTTTCAATGTCCTTTATAATTTTTGGTCTCCATTCTTCATATATTCTGGAATACCATTGGCTGTTCACTCTGTTCCTCAGAAGATCAGCTAGGTATTTCACCAGTGCACTTGGGGAAGTGGACTTTGCTTCCACCTACCTCGCCACCATCTCAAAACATCCCAAACTCTATATGTAACTTTTTAATCCATCCATCATTTATTCTGATATGTACAATGAAATCAGGCCCCAAAACAGATTTTTTCTAATGAGATAAATACTTTTCTTAGCAGCATGTTGACTAATACATTACATCTTTGATTTGTGGTTTTTAAAATATATTAAGTTTTTGTCTGCAGTTGACAGAACTATAAGATGTCTCCCAGGCCTGTGAATGAGATAGATTTTACTCTTGTGATTGATTATGTTATATAGCACAACTGACCTTCAAATGGGATTATCTGGTGGGCTAAGCTAATCACACAAACCATTCCCAGCTGGGGTGGCCAAGAAGCAGTCAGGCTACTGACAGAGGTGGGGGGCAGCTTCTAGAGGAACCACTGGAAGGTTGAGAATTAGACTGTGTCCTGCACACATGTTCCCAGTGGGAACTGGAGACCATCCATCTGCCCCACTGCTCCTTGAGAAGACTAATGTTGTAAATGTGATGGCAGTATTGTATGTTCTGGAAGCTTCACTCCTTCCTTTCAATCAAATAGATCTCGCCTGTAGCCATTAAGCATATTACTATTTAAACTTAAATTCATTAAAATTAAGTGAAGTGGAATAATTCAGTTCTTCAGCTGCTCCCAGTAGCCCCTGTGAACAGCACAACTATAAAATATTTTCATAGTTCGGAGACTTCTACAGAACACTGCTGGTCTACTTGTTCTGACTCAGGCATTTGCCTTGTATGTGGTTCTTCCAGAGCTTGAGGTGACCCAGAAGCTCCAGGAAAAATGTCAGCAGCTACTACTTGTGAGCCTGATGTGTGGAGTAGGAGCTAGCTGTATTGCTTCATTTCAGGTTATGTGGAGCCGATTGCTGGACCAGGTTGAGTAGTTTAAAAGAAAATTATTACAGGGTTCTAGGTAGCTCATTCAAGAATTCTATGTAAGGTCAGAAAACCCAACTCTGCAGCCATGCAGCTATGAACAATGTCCAACTGTGCCCCAGGGCACTCTTGCCAGAGCTCCAATGCCCATTTTGTTCTCTACACTGGGCAATAGAACCTCTAATTACTGTCATCAAGGTCTGAATGCTATCATCACTGCTTGCTTGCACCCTGGCTTCATACTGCTAGCTGGTGCAAGCAAGCCTCCCACAGCTGCATCTGATTGGTGATAAAGTCACAGGCCCACATCTTAGCTGCAAGGGAAGCTGAGCAATGCATTGAAAAATTTTTTGGCTTTTGTTTTCTAGAAAGATTTGAACTTGGGAAATCTTTGAGTTGTAGAGACATGAGCAGACATGAATGGTGGATGTCCACCACAGCAGCTTGCATTTTTTTTGTTGTTGTTGTTAGAACCAGGGCCCTATGGTCCCATCTCTTCCCCAAAGGCCATTAAACATTTTGAATTTTTTGCTAATTGTTATGACCATCCCCCACTTGAACTTGTTGATGCTACACAAACACTGAGCAGTTGACATGGCCTAAGTCTATGTTCATGAAGAACAGAGAAAACATCTGTTTTTAGCATACTTAGAGACTGGAAGATATCTGGAAGCTCATAGTGGCTTTCTTTACAGAAAACCCAGCACAGGATGGGCAAAAGCATGTGTGAGCAGTGGCAGGTGGAGTGTAGATTTGCTCAGGACTCTGGGGACATTTGCTTCAATGAGCTGCTTTTTACTGGAAAATTCCCTAGGTTAACTAAAACAGACATCAAGATGGGCAAGAAGAAACAGGACAGGTGAGATTCCTGGGGTGGCTCTTAGTGTAACAGCTGCTGCTTTCTGGGCCAAGTGCCATGCCCCCACCATTTGCTAAGGGAAATGTTACACAAGTGTGCCATGGCTGACCTCCACATAACAGGACTGCTTTCAAGATTTGAATAAAATGGAAAGGTAATGCAGAGTCCAATGACCAGGCAAACTCCAGAGCTTCAAAATGTTTGACAAATTCAACAGCGAGTTTTATTGGCTCTATTGCTTACATTTCTTGAGATTACGACACAGAAAACTTTTGTTGAAAATTCTGAAGATACTTCAGTAGGTACTATGTTTTATAGGAAAGAGTGTACTGCAGTAAAATGTGAGTCAGTTTGTTATTTGTAACAATGGTTTTCCTTAATAGTGGATTGTTTTCCTTTTTTATATTTCTTCTTCCAGGGATTTTGGAAAACAGAAACCCTATAAATATAGTTTACCAGGCCCACAGTCTACTGCCTTTTGTCAATTATAGAAATGGCCTAATGTCTTTCACTCCATAATGATGAAACTGTGTAAGACTTTGGGAAATTTACTCAGTGAAGCTCCACCAGGCTGTTGTAGCGTTCTTTCTCAAATGCCTGCATTCTACTCTAGATCACACATTTTACATTAAGGTCATTAAGGTCTATTAGCTATAGGTTATTTTCATATGGTGTGGAGTATGAATAAAAGTTAATATTTTTTACATATGGATATCTAATTATTTCAGCACAGTTTCTTGGAAAAGACTACCCTTTCTCCACTGAACTGCCTTCATATACAGTGTCTGTTTCTGAGTTTTCTGTTGTGTTCATTGATCACATTTTCTATCTAGACATCAATTCCACACTGTCTGGGTAACTACAGCATATGAAATCAATGTATGTTAGTCCTTTAACTTTGTTTTTTTTTTTCAAAGTTGTTTTTACCATTATAGATACTTTGCATTTCCATATAAATTTTAGAATCAGCCTGTCAGTTTCTACACCCCCACCCCTTGCCCCCGCAAAAAAAGAAGCCTGTTGAGAGTTTGGTTAGGATTTCTTTGTATCTACAGAATAATTGGAAAAGGATTGCTGTCTTAGTAATTCTGAGCCTCTGACCCATGGACAAGGTATACCTCCCCATTTATCTAGGTATTTCAAAATTTCTTTCATACTTGTTATTGTATAAATGTTGCACATTTATGGTCAGACTTATCCCTAAATATTTAATATTTTGAATGTTTTTGTAAATAGTATGGTCTAATGTCAATTTTTGATTGTTCAGGGCTAATATATAAAACTAAAATTGACAGTTATATGTACTGACTTCATATCTTTTAAACTGACTAAACTCACTTAGTTTTAGCAGCTTTTTAGTAGATTCTATCAAATTTTATATGTGGATGATCATGTCATCTGTGACAAAACAATTTTACTTCTTTTTTTCCAGTCTGAATGTCTTTTATCTTTTTTACTTGACTACTTACACTGACCAGAACCTTTAGTGCAATATTGACTAGAAGCCATGAGATCAGGCATGCTTATCTTGCTCTTGACCTTAGGAGAAATGCATTCAGTCATTACCACCAAGTATTATGTTAGCTACAGGTTTTCTGTATAGGTTCTTTATCAGATTGAGGACATTCTTTCCTGGTTCTAATTTCCTAAGAAGTTAAAAAAATCAGAAATAGATTTGAGATTTTGTTGAGTAATATTTTTCTATATCTATTAAAATAATTTATTTTAATTTTTTACATTATTTTATTTTTTAAAGGTTTTATTTATTTACTTATTTTAAGAGAGAGGGGAAGGAAGGGAAAGAGAGAGAGAAGTTGGGGGTCTGGCCCACAACCTAGGCATGTGCCCTGACTGGGAATCAAACTGGTGACCCTTTGGTTTACAAGCCAGCACTCAACCCACTGAGCCAAACCAGCCAGTGCTAATTTTTTACATGTTAAAGCCTACTTCTATGTTCAATTGCATTGATTTTCAAATATTAAATCAACCTTGCATTCCTGGTAAACCCTACTTGGTCATGATATATTTTCCATTTTGTACATTATTAGTTCTAATTTGCTAAAATTTTATTTAGAATTTTTTATCAGTATTTGCACAGAATATCAGTCTTCTATCATCAATAGAAGACTATCTATCATCAATATCTATCAATTGTGACATTCTATCATAAAGAGGACATTCTTTCCTCTTTAATTTTCTAGTTTCCTTTGTGGAAGCAATTTTCACAAAATCAATTTCTTTATGTGAGTGCACCTTGGCCAACCTTAATGACAGTGAGATTGCTTTCAAGATTTAAACAGGTAGCTAATGCAGAAGCCAGTCATCACATTGTGACATTTTGGGCAAACTGGAGAAATTGTAAGTCTCAAAATCTACTCAGAACAGTGAATTTCATTTGTATTGATTATAATGCTTTTATATATTTTGTCATGTTATCTTTTCTTGAGTGAGCTTTGGTAACATGAATTTTAAGAAATTTGTGCATTTCATCTAAGTTATTAAATGTATTACCATAAAGTTACTCAGTTTTTCCTTATTATTCTTTTAATATATGTGTAATCTGTGGTGATATCACTTCTCCCATTCCTGCTATTGTTGGATCTCCTCTGCTGGATAACTTGTTATTCTAGTGGTTGATTTAGGGTTTGTGGTATGTTTTTTAGGGCCTTTATTCAAGTGATATTATATACCATTGCATGCATAATGTAAGAATGCTACAATAGTATGCTTCCATATATTATTTAATGTTATGAATCTCAAAATAGTTTTTATTTTTCATTGCAACAACCATCTTTCAAAAAGATCTAAAAAATAGTAGGCAACCATATATGTTTAAACATGTAGCTTCTATTTCTGTGATTTATTCATTTGTTAGATCTCTATTTTCATGATTTCATTATACACCTGCCTGAAGGACATCCTTTTATCCTTCTTGACATGTGGGTCTGCTGGTGAAGAATTCTTTCAACATTTGTCTTAAATGGTTTGAATTTCATCTTTATAATTTAAAGATACAGTATTTTTGCTATATACTGAGTTCCAGATAAACATTTTCCCCCCTTCTCTGTTTGTCATGTGCAGAGATTTTGGCAAGAAATTTGATGCATACTTCCCTTCTTCCCTCTGAACATAGGATTTCTTTTTTTCTGAGTTTTATAAAGATTTTATTTTCATCACTGGTTTAAGCAATTGTGTGGATTTCCTTGTTCCTTGTGCTTGGAACTTACTGAGTTTCTTTCAGGTGTGGGTTTTAATTAAATTTGGAAAAAAATTGTTCATTATTTTTTTCGTGCTTTTTGTTCTTCCCATCCATTTCTTCAGGAATTCCAACTAAATGTTAGGCCTTTTGAAGTTGTGCCACAACTTAGGGTTTTCTGATTTTATCTTTCATTACCTTTTCCCCAGTTTCTATTGGAACAGTTTATATTCCTGGGTATACAAGGTGACCAGTCTTTTTCTCTGTGATGTGTAATCCACTATTCATTTTTAGCTTATTTTCTCCCTCAGATATTGCAGTGTTCATGTTAAAAAGTTCAACTTAGGTGCTTTTAAAAAATAATTTTTGTGTCTCTACTTAAAACATAAAAAATATATCTAAAATAAGTTTTTAATGTTCTCTGCATATTTTCCCATCTGTCTTAGTTTGAGTTGATTTTTTATTTTCTCATTCTGGGTTGTTTAGCTTTTTTGCATACTTTTTTGGTTAATGTCAAACATTGTAAATTTTACTTTGGTGCTGGATATTTCTGTATTTCTATAAATATTCTTGAACTTTGTTTTGGGACAGTTAAGTTTCATGAAAACATTTTGATTCTTTCTAGTCTTTTAAGATTTGCTTTTTAGGATTTGTGACCATAGCAATTTTGTCTAGGGTTAATTATTCCCCACCATGGAGGTAAGATTCCTTTGGGTACTCTACCTGTATTACCTGTGAACTATGATTTGTGAAGTCATTCAGTCTGGCTAGAGGAAACACAGTAGTTCTGACCCTGTGTGAGCACTGGGTAGTTACTTTTAATCTTTGACTTGACATTGGGTAGTCATCCTACACGTGATGAATATTCATGGGCCACCCCCTGCAGGTCTCTGGCATTCTCTGTCACTTTCCTCTCTGGTACTGTCATGTAAACTCTCATCATCTTCATCACCTGGACTCTCAGCTATCTCAACTTAGTTCACCATGTTCCTCCTGTCTGCCTCATGGTCTGGTAACTTGTTCAGGTCTGTAAACTGGAGCAAAGGACTCACCTTGTTTGTTTTCCATTTCTCAGGTACAGTGTCATTCATTGCCTTATGTTCAGTGTTGTTGACCATTCTGCGTGACGTGGGCCCAACCCCTAGTGGCAAACATTTACTGCAAACTAACTTCCTAAAAACCATGCTAAACCTTCCAAGGACCAGTATAACTGTTTCAACCACTTTTGCCTTTTCATTTGCAAATATCCCTCTTCTGTGATGTGATTACCAGCATCCTCTCCTTTGTTTTCTGTATAAGGTAACCACCTAAGGTGAACTTGTGCATAGTTAATGAGGACCTTCAGGTAATGTGCCCAGTAAGACAATAAAAGCTCATTGGAGGAAGGGCTGAGGCTTTTGCTCTCCTTGAGAGAAGCCGTGGACCTTTTTTTCCACATGATTCAGTAGTCCGTGTGAATTTCTTTTGTTTCAGCTACAATGCCATGGACACCACGAGTGGGGATCCACGACAGCTGGTGCCCAGGAACAGGGACCCAGAGGCCATGAGCCGTCCTTGTGGACAACACACCAACTTGATTGGAGTACATGCATTAGCCCAAGTAAGGGCTGACAACACCGAGCAATTTTGGTAAGGTTGTAGGGTGTGTTGGATTACAGAGGAAACAGATTTTCTTCCTAGGTCGCTTTCTCTTATGACCACTTTGCAACTGTACCTTCTTTAGTAAGATAGGAGCCTTGCTCTCTCTCTCAAGTATTTACCGCAACCTCATGGGCATGGGTCGAGCATTTAAAAGCGCTCACCACTGGAATCTACCTGTGACAGGAATAGGTAGTACCTGGACTGGATTAGAATACTAGGTTTCTGCCAGTCACAAGTAAAATTCCATGCAACAAGAGGAACACTGTAAAAACACTTACAAGCCCATCCACAGGGCATAACCCCCAACTAGGTCTAGGCTTGGGAGAAAGAGCAAAGATTTTCCCTTTAATTGGCTTTAAAAACATCAAATAATTACAGGACAATTTATAAGCATCTCAGCAAATTTTTTCTTTTAAGCTGCCTCTTGTGGTCCTTTTGATTTTGCCTTTTCCTTCCGTCCACCTATATAAGGAAAAGCAGATAGTGAATGAGTGTTTCGGTTTCAACCAGACTCCGAAGATCACTTTCCAGAAGAATTTAGTGTTAGTCACAGGCTTTGTATGAGAGCTTTTGACATCCACCAAGCTCCAAAGACAAAAGGCACTTCCTCCCCTCAGCCTGAGAAATCTGAACCTTGCGAAGGTGTCTGGGATCAATTCCCGAGATATGCAGGGGCCTTATAGGGACCTCCAACACTGCTTAATATAACTTGTGGCTCATTGGGGAAGTGCCGTATAAAGTCTGGTCACCTAGCACTATGAGCTCCCCCTCACAGTCCTAAAGGCTTGGGGGAGAGCCCAAAACCCATAACGGGGTGAGGGTATTCAGTAAGTCTGATACTCCTCTCCCTGTCTTTCATCAACAGTACATCTAGACCCACCACAGTATATCCCTCAATAGTTAAGTAGTTAGGGTTCAGCACGGGTGGTGGAATTTGAAAAGACAACAACAGAAAGTGAAAAAGAGCCGTCTAATAGCAAGAATGGGCTCCGATTTATCTAAAGAGCAGAAAGTTTATGCGAGGGTATTACAGCAGCTCCTTAGGGAAGTGGGTTACAGTATGAAGGAAGAGCATCTCATTCAGCTTTTAGAAATTATAAAGGAATACTACCCTGCTTTTCCTTACGAGGGAACCTTAGATATAAAGACTTGGGAAGAAGTAGGAGATAGGTTAAGAACTTTACAAGATGTTGGTGTTTCTATCGGAACTCAAATCTTAGTAACTCGGGGGCTAGTAAGGAATGTTCTTATGCCCATATGGGCTGGGAGATCAGAACTAGTTAAAAGGGAGGATAAATAGTCTAGTTCAGAGGAGGAAGTCATATGTGACTTAGTGGAAGAACCAGCTATGAAAGTTCTGCCTATGGCACCACCCCAGGACCTGCTTCATAACCATCGCTCCTTATGTCAACCCTAGGAGAGTTCCTCCTTGCAGGATTACTCACCACCAAGGGAGCCAGAAAATTTAGACAGATATCCTCCTAGGGCCATGTGACAGTGCCTTCAACAGGCAGCAGAGGCTGGGGGTTTAGATGCCCTTTCAGCCTTCCCCATTATAGCCAGGGGTCAAACAAATATCCATGAGCCCCTTCCTTTTTCCCTTTACAAGGATCTAAAAAGGAGCATTAAAGAAAATGGGCTTCAGTCTCCTTTTACTAATGGGCTATTTCAAGGCATCACTGACAGCTATAGAATGGCCCCTTGTGACTGGATTGCTCTGGCCAGGACAGTCTTAACCCCAGCTCAGTTCACAGTCTGGCATTCAGAGTACTCTCAGCAAGCTGGCCACCAAGTGGCCGAGAATGTACAGATAAGTAATCCTGTCACCTTCCCTATGCTGCTTGGGTCTGGTAATTTTGCCACCGCTGCGGCTCAAGCAAGGCTTGATCCTCATGCTTATAGTCAAAGTGCTCAAATTGCCCTCAGGGCCATGAAGGCTGTTCCTGATTCTCAGGCCAGGGAAACGTCTTCCTTTACCAATATCCATCAGGGTGCATCGGAGGCATATATTGACTTTATTGATAACCTCCAAGAAGCTATTGAAAGGCAAATAGATAATGATAGAGCAGCCAAAGCTCTTTTGTGGCAGCTAGCTTATGAAAATGCTACCAAAGACTGCAGGACCGTTATAGGACCCCTGTGAACTACCACCAAAGACATCAGTGTGTTTATCAAAGCTTGCCAAGATGTCGGCACAGAGCAGCATAAGGCTGCTCTCTTGGCTGCTGCAATTAAAGGAGATCTCAGATGTTACAATTGTAGAAAGCCCGTGCACCTGCTCAAGGACTGTTCATCCACACTGGAAAGGGGAAAGGGTAATTACAAGGTTCCCTCAAAGGATTGTTTGCACTGTGGCAAAGGCAGACATTGGGCAAAGGAATGCCGCTCTAAATTAGACAAAAATGGCCAACCTATTCAGGGAAACTTCTGAAGGGGCACCCGCTCCAGCGCCCCCAACCCCAATCGGAGCTTTCAGAACAGCAATCAGTATCAGGGAATGCAGGAAAATGCAGTTTCCGATCTTCGTGCATCCACCCGCAGAAATGCAGGGCTGGACTTGGTCACCACCAAAAAGCTCATCTTAAAGGAACAGGCAGCCAGAAGTCATTGACTTAGACTATCAAGGGGAAATTAAAATCATGCTTAAAGCTTCTGGTTATCATGTTATTCCTGCCCAAACTTGTATTGCCCAGCTGCTCCTACTCCCCTATATAATCTCAAAGACTCAGAATACAGAGGGGAGAGGGAGGCTTCAGTAGTACAATCAATCAGCTTTTTGGATAGAATCAATACAATTAAATAAACCAATCTTACAAATAAAGATAAAGGGTACAACCTTTCATGGTCTCTTGGATACGGGACCCAACATCTCTGTTATCGCAAATCAGTTTTGGCCTCTGGAATGGCCTCTAACAGACAGCAGACCTCCTGTAACAGGGGTTGGAGGAGTTTCTCAACCACAAGTCAGTGTATGGTCTCTAAAGTGATACGGACCAGATGTACAGGTAGGGAGAATTCGACCATATATACTGCCTATTCCCCTTAATATCTGGGGCTGTGATCTCCTCAGTCAGTGGGGGATGCAAATCTCCCTACCTTTTTTCCCTAGTGGCCACTGCTCACATAACTCCCCTGCTGCTTACCTGGCTCTCCAACATGCTGGTATGGGTTGATCAGCGGCCACTTAAAGGAGAGCGACTTGAGTTAAACAACAATTAGAAGCAGGTCATATTGAACCCTCTATCAGCTCTTGGAATATGCCTATTTTTGTTGTACCAAAGAAATCTGGTAAATGGAGGCTTATTCATGATCTAAGAAAAATCAATGAATCCCTCCAACCTATGGGCCCCCCTGAAGTTGGGAGTCCCCAATCCAGCTTGTATTCCAAAGGATTGGCCACTTTTAATTATTGACCTAAAAGATTGTTTCTTTATGATCCCTTTAGCAGAAAACGATGGGGAGTACTTTGTATTTTCCCTCCCAGTCATTAACAATTCTCTGCCTTTACAGAGGTTTCAATGGAGAGTTTTGCCTCAAGAAATGCTTAACAGCCCAACAATTTGCCAGTTATTTCGTTCATACAGCCATTCAGCCAGTAAGAAATCAGTTTCCTAATTTAATTATCTGTCATTATATGGATGACATCGTTATTGCAGCTCCTTCACAAGATATTTTAGCAAAAACTGCTTCCTTTCTTAAAAATTCTGTAGCTTCTGCTGGGGTAGTAATCGCTCCAGAAGAAATCCAGCAGTCAGAAGCTTGGAAATATTTAGGCTATAGTCTTTTTGATAGAACAATTCGGCCTTAAGTCCTTCAAATTAATCCACCCAAAGATTTGACTTTTAATTGCTTCCAACAACTCCTGGGAGCAATCAACTAGGTGCTACCCAGCCTTGAAATACCTACCCAACAATTAACTCATTTATTTAATGCCCTTAAAGGGGACGCTGATCTTAATTCCCCCAGAAAACTGTCCTCCGAGGCCCTACAAGAATTAACTATAAGTCAACATATTCAGCAGTGACAACTAACTAGAATTAATTCAGTTTCCTGTCCGGCTTTTCTGCTTTCTAACTTTAGGGACACCTTAGAGCCAGGGCAGTTATGTCCTCACTTAACTATGATAGAGTGGCCTTTTCTGTCTCATCAACCACAACTTACTATTACCACCTATATAACTGCATTGTGCCATTATATTATAAAAGGAGGTGAGGGAACACAGCAGTTATTTGTATATGATCCTGCTCTTTTATTCATGTCCCCTTAACTCAAGTTTATTTACAACAATTGGCAGCTCAATATTTAGAATTTCAATATGCCATAGCTGACTTTGTAGAAGGACTGGAAATTAACCTTCCCTCAGATAAATTGCTTCAAAACATCCCATTCCTTCAAATAAGGTGAGAAGAAAAAGTCAGCCCAACACCAATAACTGGGGTGAGAACTGTGTTTCTTGATGGGTCCAGAAAAACCGGATGGGCTGCTATTGCCTGGCAGGAGGGCAAAAACTGGAGAAATTTTGTATCCTCAGGACATTCCTCTACTCAAAGGGCTGAGCTTTTCGCTGCAATCATGGCCCTGTGGCAATGGCCCCAGGAACCCCTGAATATAGTCTGTTACTCAGGATATACTGTTTATACTATTCTGCATGTAGATCAGGCATTAATTAAAACTTCTCTTCACCCCAATTTACTTAATCTATTTTTGACCCTACAGTCCCTCCTTGACAAGTGAGAACACCCCCTCTTCATTACCCATATTCGATCCCATTCAGGCTTGCCTGGCCCCCTGGTGGATGGTAACAATAAGGCAGATGCCTTAGTCAGTATCCTTACTGCGTTCCAGGAAGCAGCAGCTTCCCATCAGTTTTTTCATTAAAATATCCAGGCACTCAGAAAACAATTTAATATTCCTCACTCCCAAGCTAAGCAAATTATTAAAGAATGTCCTGATTGCCA